>OZ018398.1:4116709-4138872 GCA_963969525.1 Ontholestes murinus | reverse complement strand
ATGCTAGTGTTCAGGTTAGCTAGAGTATCTAATATATAGTGTTTGTCAAGTGAAACATATTTTAACATAATTTTTTTTGCCAAATAATCTCAGAGCAGATATAATGGAGGCTCGTGACATTCAGCCAGGATAGCATCTGTTGGTGTTGACGACATGGCCCCAGTTATGATTCTTAAGGATTTGAATTGGATGCGATCAATTCTCTTTAATAGTGTATTGCAGGCTGCGCCATACAACGTACTTTCATAATCAATTACAGATCTTATGAAGCTCTTATAAAAAGTAAGACCCATAAATACATCTGCACCCCATTTCATTTTGCAAAGACACCTTAGAATATTTATTCCCCTTTCACACGAACCTTCAATTCGTTCCATGTGTGACCTCCAAGTGAGTTTACGGTCAAGTATTATGCCTAAATATTTATAATGATTCAATACGGAAAACTTGGTTTCGCATATTGTTATTGAATCTTTATTCGATTGATGATGCCGACTGTAATAAACAATAGCAGATTTATGGTGCGAAATATTAAATCCATTATCGAAAGCATATTTTTTTATGTTTGTAACCATTTTCCTTAGCATGTTTGTACATTGTTGTTCATTTTTGCACGATGCATGGAGAACTAGATCATCTGCATATTGGATGCAGAGGACCCGGTCTTTAAATATGTTATGTACATCTATGGTATATACGTTAAATAACAGAGGAGATAGTACTGAACCTTGCGGTATTCCTATAGATGTAACTCTGTATCCAATTACCTCCCCTTTGCCATCCAGTATACATACTTTCCTGTGTTTGTATAGAAATACAATATTAGCTGCCGCTTTTCCGGAATCTTTAAATTGACTAGTTTATGGAACAGGGTATCTAGATTAACTGAATCATATGCTCCCTGCAAGTCAATAAATAGACACGGGTGGTAATAGTTTCTTGAAAAATATTGCTGGATGTTGGAAACCAAGTCGCTGACTACATCGATTGTTCCCATCCTTTTTCGAAAACCGTACTGCCTTTGAGGAAGTATGTTTTCATGTTCCAGCCACCACTCAAGACGGTTTTTTATAAGACGTTCAAAAAGCTTCATGATGTTAGGAAGTAGAGCAATTGGGCGATATGAGGAGACAAGATCTTTGTCCTTATTGACTTTTAATATAGGAATTATTACAGCGATGTTCAGTTCTTCATACTCCTTCATGTTACACCACCACGAATTGTATATGTCTAATAGTCTAGTTTTACAGTTGATAGGAAAATGTTTTATCATATCGTTGGTTATTCCGTCCAGACCTGGCGCTGTTGATTTGCCGGATTTAATTGCATTTTCTAGTTCGGTCATAGTAAATGGTTCACAGAGAAAGTGTTTCGAGTTATTCTGAATAGTAATATCTATGGACGGGACTGATTGTGGAATTATGTAATCTAAATACGGTTCTAAAATTTTACTTGGCATGGGGTCATGATTGATTGACTGTTTTCCATGTATGGCTTTAATTTGTCGCCAAACTGTTCCGATTGGAATATTTTTATTAATATTGTTGCAAAATTGTATCCATTTTACTCTGGCTTTTGCTTTACAGAGTCGTTTAGTTTCAGCTGCCTTTTTCTTAGCCTCAATAAAAGTATCAAAATTAGGATTGTGCTTGTATTCACATAGGGCTTGTTTTCTTTTATTAACAGAATCCCTACAGTCACCGTCCCACCAAGGACGGCGTTGCAGTTTATTTTTCCTATTGTATAATGGGATACAGGCATCTGCGCTTATTTTGATGTCATTATAAAGATTTGTGTAATCTAGATTGATCGAACTTAAAGGGTAATTATAATCGGAAAATGATCTGATCCTAATGTATCGCAATATGTAGCCCACTCTGATATGATACTTATATTACTTGATGCCAGTGTTACATCTACCATTGATTTATTTTGATTAGGTGGAGTAAGACGTGTTTCATGTCCAGTATTTAAAACAACTATATTTAGTAAATTGATCGCATCTACTAAAGTATGACCTTCGCAGTTTGCTGTTGTTGAACCCCATAATGGGTGGTGAGCGTTGAAATCGCCGCTTATAATACAATTATCTTTTATCGGCTCAATTAAATGTTTCCAATCATTGGGGTTTGTTTTTACTGTTGGAGGTTTATATATAGATAATATATGAAATTTCTTATTGTTATAATTTATAGTCATACCGCAAACCTCAATATCTGGATTGATATTTTGTGTAAAAACTATTTCTTTGAATGATAAGGAGTTGTGTATTAGTATCATGACTCCACCTTTGCCATTTGGTCTTTCTTTACGAATAGAATTATAATGTTTTATTTTAAATTGAAAGTGTGGCTTTAACCACGTTTCGGATAATATTGCAACATGGTGTTAATTAAAAAATCCTCGAAGCTATGTTTATTTGACGTTATAGATCTACAATTCCCTTGAACAATTTTCAATGTTTTCTGTATGTTCATTTGAGCCATTGTTTTTCAAATAGATTTGTTTTGAGTGCTGTATGAAAATTATCCGCTTGTGTGAGGTGGGGGTTTTCAATTATACTTCCAACTAATGTTAAAATGCCGTCAACTAAATCATCCCTAAATTGAATAAAGTCCTTTCGATATGGGTTCGGTAGGACAGATGTTTCATTAATATTAAGCGGACGAGTTTGGTTTATTTTGCGCTTATTTCCTAAAATTGAATTTTTAGTTGTTACATCTTTATTTACTTTTTTTATTTTGTTTTGGGAGGCAGTTTGTAAATTATTCCCAGTCTGTGATAAACCTGGGTTGTATTGTCGCTTATTAGAAATTATATCAGGAAAATCTTTAATATTAGTTAAGCTATAATATCTGTTAGTAGACACTATATTATTAAATGACGCGGGGTTATCGCATATTTTTTCGCATTCCACAAAAGAAAGATTGGTTTCAGCCATGATCTTTTTAATTTTAATTTGTTTTATATGCCGGGGGCATTCTTTAGATGTGGGCGTGTGTGTATTTGATTTGCAGTTTATGCAAAACGGAATGTCTGCAGAGCAAGTACCTTCATGAACAAGACTCCATTTCAAACAATTTTGTTGGCTATTATTGCACTGTTTACTGATGTGGCCGAACTTGAGACATTTAAAACATTGCATTACAGGTTGGACATAAGGATCAACTGGAAAATTGACATAACTGATTTTAACTTTATCTGGAAGACGAAGACCTGCAAAAGTTAACACCATGGTTTGACGAGGAACGTACTTAACATTGCCGTCCTCTACAACTTTACGCGTAAATCGACACACATTAAGAACTTCTACATCTGATAAAATATTTTTTAATATGTACTCCTCGTCAAAACTTGTGTCAACAAATCTTATTACACCTTTCTTTTCAGTCATATGACGTGGTATGTATGCTGTAATATTATGTGCATTCAAAAACGTTTGATCTTGCACCATTAGATTAGCGGCCGCTGCCGATTTTAATATGACCTTTACACGGTTTCTACCGACCCGAGCGATCTCTTTAATGTCACCCCTTAATTGCGCATTATTGTGTAAGATTGCTCCAATTTTTAGGGGATATACGCGTCCTAAATTATTATTTTTACTCTCAATATAAACAACAAATTAATTATACTGCAAGTTACTTTTATATTCAACGCTCGCGGTCTTCGCGAGATTTTTTGCCACGACGTCTTCCAGCGATGCGTTGCTAATCACGTTTTCATTATTTACATTTATACTCTCGTGGTTCACATTCGATTGATTATGTATCTTATGAGCATTGATTAGAGCAGCTAATGGATGGCCAGCTAATAGGTGGCTGTCAGTACCCGTTTTACTTAAATCAAGACCGATTTCCATGTCTTCGGACATTGCGGCTAAGCCGCTTTTTGTACGGTTTCGGCCCGCACGGGCCCTACGACTAAACTTAACACTACTAGACTAAAGTAATAATGATAACTTAAATATTAAAATAAACGTAATTCAAATGAAAAGAAATTAAAACAATATCGCTCACTGCGTCCTGATAACCTTTCTCGACTATTCGCACGTGCACACACTATCACTGCTAGCGGTCGACTGTTGACGAAGTAATATTGAATCGGTAAATTTTCGTTTTTAAATTATAACATTTGAAATTTAAAATATTATTCATATTTGTAGTTAAAAGTACAAAACATATCTTTGTATTATTTCATATCTTTATTGTAAAGTTATTCTTTGGATGTATGGAATTTATAAAATTTAGAGTAACTCAGCCTGATTGAATAATAATCTACATAGCTACATATCTCACCAGAAACGAATACATTTTTACTGAGATAAGAATTTAGGATAATATCAGTTATATTAGCCATTAATCTTTTTGATATCTCCAGGCTTCTTATATTTATTGATTGAAGTAAAATAATGTTTTTTGTTCACTTTGGTAACTCTCCGTAAATCAAATAAGATAACACTTTCAAA
The DNA here is from genome assembly GCA_963969525.1 of Ontholestes murinus. Lineage (NCBI taxonomy): Eukaryota > Metazoa > Arthropoda > Insecta > Coleoptera > Staphylinidae > Ontholestes > Ontholestes murinus. Next base: position 4,134,404 of record OZ018398.1, on the reverse strand, counting down.
CGTTTATTTTGCTGCTCATTACAATACACTATGAGTTCTTCAGGCGAAGTATTTTTTCAAAGTGTTATCGTATTTGATTTACGGAAAGTTATCAAAGTGAATAATAATAAATCCTCAGTATATCGTAGCTCAGTGTCGTTCAGTCTCCACGTTTTCTTGTACTTTTTGACCGGAAAGTCAAAATTTTGTTAGCCTAAATATCAAGATATCATCAAGTGATCCTTCAAGCGAACACATTTTAGTGCCTCCATTTTGCCATCGCCGTGTATTGCGCTCGTCCGATGATGAAAGTTTATCACAGAATGAGCGTGTGGATTCTAATACAACAGGTGATCAAGAATGGTTCGATCCACAAGAAAACCAACTTAATATAAGAGCTTTTACGAGCGAATATGGGGTTAAAACAAATAACATCACATTACAAAATTGCTGCAATGTAGGATACGTTTACGCTCTATTGGTCACGGAAGAAATACTTCAGGAAATTCGCGACCAAACAAATATATACGCAGTGCAAAAGCAATCAGTAAGTGCTTCGAGGCAAATAAAGATGAAATCAAGCAAGTGCTTAATTGAATAAGTATTTGGGTTCATTATATGGATGTTATTAGTAAAATATCGAGCGATATATTTATACTGGTCCAGAGATCCGGAATATTATCATCCATTCCCACACAAAATAATGAGCAGGAATCGATTTGAGATTCTTTTGAAAATGCTTTACTTTTGCAACAATGAAATACCAGATATAACCAATTGACGATTTGAACAATTTTTTTTAAATATACCATCCAACAAAATTAATTTGTATTGATGAATACATGATTCCTTTTCGTGGTATTCAAGAAATTGTGTGTCGCACAAGAGAGTAACGAAGGGATCACAGTTTTGAAGTGGAGAGAGAAGCATGACGAGAAGAAAAAGTATTTACCTGTCAGACCAAATTGCTGTGTATAGTAACCCATTACGGAAATCGATGAAGTGGTATGGAAAATTGCGCTTTGAGTTATTATTGAACACTGCCGTTCTAAATGCCTGCTTCATACACCAAGATACAACAGGCCAGAAGATGTCTATCACATTGTATCGTAAAAAATTGATTGACACTCTTGTGTCAAGGTGGAGGAACAAGTGAGCAGCCGTGTAAATCTCGGCATCAATTGAAAGTGCCCACAAAGTTAGAAAATATTGCATGTTTTCAAGAATTATATTATTTTCCTTAAAGCATTGACCAAACAAAATAAACGTTTAGTCTCACAAGTAGAGAAGGACCGACATATGCGCCGGTCCATGCGAACCGGCATGGCTTGAACGGAAAATCTTGCGCCGGTCCCTAGGGACCGGCGTAGCGCTTAACGTGTTAAAAAAAATACCTTTATGTATTAGGAGTTGCTGAAGCTCCCAATTGTAGAGGCTGAAAAAGCATTAAGAAAGATACTGCTGGGGATATCATGAACAAAACTGACCGGCTTGGGAATCCCGTTTCCCAGCAAAATCCTTCCCGACTTGGCCACGGCCTTACTAAACATTTTATTGCATTAAATTAATCTAAAGAAACCAAAATAATTAAAAATGCAGTAAATTTAAATAACATAAAAATTATGACAACAACTATTAACAAAGATGAAAAAATATATAATACTTCCAGTATATTGACCTCCATCAACTTGTCCAAAAGAATTTATAGAAAATCTTGAAGAGCACTTGAACAAAATTCAACATCTTAAGAATAACAATGTGATTCTTATCGGTGACAAACATAGACATTAAAACTTAGTACCGATAGTAGTAATTATCTTGATACCCTGAGCCAATATGTTTTTATCACACATAATACCATAAGTGAGGGCAATTTACTCGAATGTATTTTGTTTTTGCATGAATGTTTGTTGCTTAGCAATTTTAATGAGACCCACTGTCAACAGTTGCTCGAATAAACGCAAAGAAAGTCTTGGATTACTATTGGACCAACACCAGAAATAAGTTATAATCAATTAAAACCCCAACCTGCAACAACGAGCTATAGACAACCTGCAAAAACTACGTAAATCGATTCAATGAATTACTAAGAGATTATATTACGAAAATGTTATTATGAAAGAGAAGAATGCAACCCAAGGCGGTGAATAATATTAATAAGCCTGCAAAGAAAAAACAAAATGAAATAAAGAAAATAAACTCCAATGGACGTACTATTACCAACAAATCAGTCATATAGTAGAGTCGTCGATAAATGACTGTGACGCATCCATAACTAAATTTGATACCGCGTTGATGCGGGAAATTTAAAAATTCCTTGAATGTCATATATTACATATAAAACGTATACGAGATATATAAACACAGTTATATTTATATGTGTCAAAATTATGTCTCGGTCATCCTAGAATAATAATAGATCAAGATGGATATTAGTTGCTACAAAATTCTTAGTTCGAAAATACATGCGTCACAGTCAGCTCTCGGCAGCTAGACTATAGCAGAAAATTTAATAGGCACTATTCAACATTGGAGAAACACTAGCCTTTAAAAAACTAAAAAATAATATCAAGCATAGATCAAATAATCGATCAAACTTTAATTATTCTTAATGCCTACTGACACATATGAAGTTTTACGCACAATCCATCAACTAATATGCAATAAAGCTCCAGGTTTAGACCGAATAAGATCAGAAGTAATAAAACTAATATCGGATTATACAAAGATGCAATTGGTAGATATTATAAACTTTACAATAGAAAGTGCTAAATACTCAACTGTATTAAAGAAAGTAATAATTACAAAATGAAGACAAACAACTCATTACAAATTATATGCCTATTAATCTACTAAATAATACACCAACGAGCTTAAAATTAGGGTCAATCCGTTATTTGAAGTTATTTTGGAAATGTTTTAGTTTTTTACGTGTTTTTTCGGTTGCAACAGTTTACTAACTGATTGCTTGAATAAATAAATAATATTTGGTTGTTCAAAGTTTGTAGAAAGTAATAAAAATGAAAAATTTTAATTTTGTAGTATATGATAAGTAACGAAAATTAACAAGTTTACTTTGATATGTTTTTTTTTTAACAAAAGAGAGTTTGCGAGTATTGCCTCCTCTGGCAGTGATAGCAGCTTGCAATCGAAGAGGCATGCTCTGGTTCAGATTTTGAATCACATTCTGCGGAAGATTGTCCCATTCCTGCACCAGTATGAGAAGCTCTCTAGAAATTCTGGGGGCCGGCACATGTCTCCATAAACGTTTTCCCATCTCACTCCAATCATGTTCAATCGGATTTAAATCTGGACTGCGAGCAGGCCAAAGAAATCTTGTGATTTGACACTCATCAAGATACTCAGTAACTATCTGAGCAGTGTCGGTTCGTGCGTTATCATCCATAAATGTTGCGTCGTCTCCAAGAATCATCACGAAAGGAAGACATGGTCTTCTAGAACCTTTGTCAGATACCTATGCGCAGTCAACGTTCCACTCTCGACAAAGACTAACTCTGTCAAAAGATATGCCTCCCCATGCCATAACTGATCCTCCACCAAACGGAAGTCGCTCGGCAATACACGCTTGAGCATATTTCTCGCATTGCCGTAGCCACACTCTTACACGCCTATCTGAGCCCATAAGACAGAATCGCGATTCATCGGAAAACAATATGCGACTCCAATCCGGTATTGCCAAGCCAAGTATTCGCGTAAAAAATTTAACTTCGCAATTCGGAGTTCACGCGAAAGCAGCGATCCAGTAGCTCTAGTCCAAGAAGATAATCCAACAGCATGAAGGCTCCTCCTAACTGTCCATTCACTTATGTTTACATTTCTCACTTCTTGCAGATGATTTCGAAGGGAAACTGCTTTGACCGTTCGGTTTCTCAAAGCTCTAGAAACGAAAAAGGGGGAATCTCTAGCAGTTGTAGTCTTGCCTCGCCCTGAATCAGGTCTTCGATCGAGCAGAATAGTCTCTTCGTACTGCTGCCATACTCGTTGCACACACGACACCTACGTTTCTTTTCGCGCGTTGTTCTAAAGCGGCCATAATTCTTGCCGCAACAACAGGATTTATGTTCATTGCAAAACACTAACAATACAGAAACAATTTGCAACTAGCAGATGACACCATAGAAACTAAAACTATGCTCTCCTTAAACTTGCTTTTGTTTCAAAAAAGCATACCAAAGTAAACTTGTTAGCATATCAAATTAAAATTGTTCATTTTCATTACTTTCCTTAAACTTTCAACAAGAAAATTTCTAAAATAAATTTAAATAATGGTTGACGCTAATTTTATGCTCGGCAGTGTATAAACAAATTTTTTGAAAAGATAATAAAATCATGTGTTTTGCAAAGAAGAACAAGCTTATATCGGAATTCCAATTCGTATTCCAGGACGGTATTGGGACGCAACATTGCCGAATTAACTGGTAAAATTTATAATTCCCTTGATTGAAGTAAGCAAGCCCGGTGTGTATTCATAGACTTGAAGCAATCGTTTGATACAGTTAAACACAAATATATGTTTTGGAGATAATGGGAATGCGAGGTAAAGCTCAAGTCCTCTTTCAAAACTATTTAGCATCAAGAACACAGGCTGACCAAATTGGAACCCATACAAGTAATACCGAGACGTAATCTACAGTTTTCCGCAAATTACAGTTTTTGTACCGTTTGTATTCATATTTTACATAAACACTATTTTCCAATTAAGTATTAATACAAAAATAAATACTTTCGCGTACGATACCGTAATCTTCTATGATAGTGATACATGGGAGTCATGCGACCTAGTCGCTGTGTAATGTTTTTTGATAGCAAGCTTTTAGCTATAAACTGCATACTAACCGTTTTCAAAAAATAGGAGAATATTTCATCCATGCAGATATATTGAATCCATGAGTAATAGTTGTTAAATTAAAATATATGAGAAATATACTTCTAATTGCCTGGGAATCTATTGACAGCCTACGATGGAATGAACATATAAAACAAACAATAATTAAACTATGGAAAATTATCTATCCATTTAAAAAATATTCGAGATTCTGAGACGGGAAACAACTAAATTAATTTGCCATTGATTAATTGAATTACACATAGCGTATGGTATAATAGCATGGAGAGAGCAGCCAAATACTTTACTTTTTAAGGTGTCGAATATTTTAGACATTCGTCGCCTATACATTGACGGTATTATTGCTGCAGCACTAACGAAGTGAATTCCTCACAAACATTTCACATTGTCATGCTATTTTTGATGAAATAATCCAAGACCTAATTAAAAAGAAAATCACATCATGGAACCGCGAAATGGCAAATTTCTCATCCTATGTCGAGTCTGATTTAAATTCTAAAATATCTATGTATGTAATTATTATTCCAATTGTTTGTACATTTTAATATTTATATCCGAAAATTTGTATCCAAATTGGTTTGAACCTTGGGGTATACCGCTTGTAGCTGGATATTCCTTGGAGACGTGGTTTCCATGTTCCACATATTGAATACGTTCGTTAAGATATGAGCCAATAACAGATATTATGTTGTCATTAATATCATACTTCCTAAGTTTTGCGACTAGAGCTTTATGCGGTAAACGATCGAAAGTTTAGTTAAGTCTGTATAGATTATATCAGGCTGACGTTGGTCTTCCATATTTGTGTATAGTTCTGTATTGTGTGAATCTAAACAGATTTGTAAGAGTTGATCTTTTCTTCATAAATCCACGTTGCCTAATATTAATTGTTAAATATGTTTTATTGTAAATATGATCGGTAATGATACTATCGAATACTATATATGCAAAATAATGATATTGATCTATATTTATGTGTATCAGATTTATCTCCTTTCTTGAAAATTGGTGTTATTTTTGCTCGCTTCCATATTAATGGGAATATGCCAGTACTTAATATTAAATTTGAAATGGGAGTTAAGGGCTTTGCAATTAAAATTGCTGTATCCTTAAATAAAAACTCCGGTATACCGTCTGGACCCATAATTTATTAAGAACTGTGTCAGAAATTATGTAATTTCCCATTTTGTCTAAAGTGGTAATTTATTTGTATTATCACACGTTGATTGTGAGAACGAATTAATTACTAAAATGAGTTGCAAATTCATCAACAATTTCATGCTCACATTTCAATATTTTTGATCCTGATTTCTATGTTCTAGGAATTCTGCTTGTATTGTTCTTACTATTTACAAAGGACCATAGTTTCTTGGGTTCTTTCTCAAGCTTTATAGTAGATATGGTCTTAGCTTCTAGTTCTCTTAATAATTTTTATTTGAAGGTGTCTTATTTTTAAATATTGCCGTCTATCGACGTTTTAAACCTAGATCATTAATTATATCCTTATTAAACCATTTTGGATATTTGGTGGAATAATTAAAAGAAACTTTTGGCACACATTTATCACAGCTATTGTATAGATTTTTATAAAATATATCACAGGCATGTTCAACAGTTTCACATTGATAAAGCAAAGACCAATTAATTTTGCGGATATCTTTATACATATTAATTAAATTAGCTTATTTAAAATTGTATTTATATTTGGGGAAAATTTATTAATTATTTAATTTTAAAATCTAATTGTCCATCTAATGCTGGATGATAATAAATCTACAACAGGATTTGTTCTGTTTTCAAGTTGTGCGTTAAAATGTACTTTATACTGTTTGAATGTGAATATAACATGAAAAGTTATGAACAAAAATTGAATTTAGAATTCACATTGAAACAGAATAAAGTACATTTTATCATTTATTAGTTTATTCAACAGAAATAATTCCATTCAATTAGTGTTGCTTTGATAGATGTACTATTTGTAACACGCAAATTAATTTTGTATCAATGCATGTCGTGATATTAGCTAGAGAAGTAGTTGTTTCAAAATTAATTTGTTTTGTAGTCTTGTAGTAAGACTCATTATTGTAGATTCACGAAATGTTTTCGTATTTTTAAATTAGTATTAATGCAACCGCCGACACACAATTTATTTCCAGGAATTTTAGACGTAAGGTAATAAATATTGCAAATATATATGAAAAAAACAATAATGTAAATATAGGAAATAGATAGGGATCACTCGCATCACGTCACAGTGCCTATTATGACGACTTTTAAACAAACAAGAGGACAACGGATGGGTTTTATATATGACACACAGGGATAGCGATAACGGATGAACAATTAAATAAAGCAATAGATGGTAATTGTAAATACGATACTTTTTTTGCGAAGAATCGAATTTCTTTGCAGCGCAAATATCGTTCGTCTAGGACGAACAAATTGGCATCCACGCCGTTCTTGATGGTATTTACACAGTTGAGCACTGGAGTGAAAATCTCATAATACTGAATATAAAATCAAAACCTAATTTCACACAGATGCACCTTATAGAAACAATTCGACAAAATTTACAATTAAATAACAACTTTTTACCACTTTAAAACTGTACACAAGCGGAGCGACACTAACACGTGCCATGCGTGAATACTAACCTTGTCTTTTAAATTTAATAAGTTGAAGGATTTATTTTGGGAGCGGGGTGTTCGTTTATTAATTAGACAAATCTACATTATTAATAAATAATTAGACATGAAGTTTATTTGTATGGATTAGGAATAATTAGTGTGCCAATAATGGCTAAAATTCTAGCTAAATACATTTGCTGATAAAATTTTTCCCTGTAAAATTCTTAAAAATTATTCTCATTTATGCATACATCTGTTATTAACAGTGTACTATATTGTATGTTAATTTGAATCAGGCCGATTTGCATAGGTTTAATATAATCCTTTATATTTCAATCAACTGACTTTATTTGCGTAACATATACATTTGTATTTTCGTCTATGGTTTGCTGATAATATTCAATCAGCACTCATAGAGTTATTAAAACAATATTAGGTTACAAAAAACTATAACAAATGACGAAATCTATGCGTTGCTACCACTACTATGCAAAATTTTAAACTTGATTGCTTGCTCATAAGGGTGGGTGCGACCGACCCTTATTATACAATTCATGAAAAATACTAAACCAAAACACTTACTATATTTTATGACTAATAACATATTACATATTTGTTGAAACATAATGCGTGTTTTAGTTTAGTGTTGATTTCTTACAAGTATATACTGTTTGTTTTGTTGTACTATTGTTTTTATTGTTTTCGGAGGGCAGCAATTTCACACAATTCATCTGAAATTATACTTTATTCTAATATATCAATCTTTATTAAATCATTCCTTCTCATTCATGTGTATTTTTTAATATTCACTATGTGGCGAAATATTTTGCATTAAATAGTGAAACCTAATTAATATATATAAATGTGAAATGTTCACGAAGAGATAAAATGAGGGGTTGGGACGAGGATAAGACGGGCTTAAATAAAAATGCAATGTCGCCATTCCCCCTAAAACTTGGAACAGATCCAGAAAATGTTTAGAGATCGTAAAACTTGGGTGAAAGCCGAAAAGTGTTAAACATTAAAAAACGCGTGACACGTTGTGAATAATCGCGAAATTACTTATTCATGAAAAAATCCCAGAGAATTAAATAAAGTTTATATACATACTATTAACAAAATTAAACGTGAGAAATTCAGCTATAAAAATATGCTTCTGGTTGTTTATATGTATTTTAGAAAAAACACTTGTTACTTATGTTAGCTTTGAAAACTAAATAAAAATTAACTTCAAATATATTTGACTATAACTAGTTATAATTTACTTTGCTAATTTTATAACTGTAAATGTCAATATGAATTGACATTGAAATTTATATTTTCTTTATACTAGTTATAAAGAGAAAGATTAATAATATAAATTAATAATAACCGCCGTAGACTCTATAAATATTCAAATATGTCAGAGTCTTAAATATTGTAGAAAGTAATAAATTTAAAAATACGAAAACATTTCGTGAATCTACATCAATGAGTCTTACTAAGACTACAAAACAAATTAATTTGAAACAACTACTTCTCTAGCTAATACTTCGACAGACATTGAATAATACAAATTAATTTGCGTGTTACAAATAGTACAACTATTAAAGCAACACTAATTTCAATGAAATTATTTCTGTTGAATAAACTAATAAATGATAAAATGTACTTTAGATTGTTTAAATGTAACTATAACATGAAAAATTATGAAAAATTAATTTTAAACTGATTTCATTAAATTAAATTAGCAAAAGCAATTAAAAAATCTAGCATTCAAGTTTATAATCATCTGCAGACACGTGTTTCGAACTTTCGCTCTCTTCAGTACAGCTTTATTATAAAATTGATTTTAAATACAAATAAAAACACTTACTAAAATAAATATAATGAAATATGATAATAAATATAATGAAATATAAATAACTTACTCAGATATGTAAGTTATCATTTATTAGTTTATTCAACAGAAATAATTTCATTCAAATTAGTGTTGCTTTAATAGTTGTACTATTTGTAACACGCAAATTAATTTGTATTATTCAATGTCTGTCGAAGTATTAGCTAGACAAGTAGTTGTTTCAAATTAATTTGTTTTGTAGTCTTAGTAAGACTCATTGTTGTAGATTCACGAAATGTTTTCGTATTTTTAAATTTATTATTTAATTTTCTACAACGAACTAAAGGATTTTAATACATTTTATTATTCAATTATGCTCTAAGTGGGTATTTTTCCTTAATCCCGAACGTAATGATTTCTGAAGAATTCACTAATCCACCTCAGGTATAAATTCAGACCTTCAGTCGATTATATTTCATTCTTGTGTCAGTTGCCGTACATATCTGAGTAAGTTATTTATATTTCATTATATTTATTATCATATTTCATTATATTTATTTTAGTAAGTGTTTTTATTTGTATTTAAAATCAATTTTATAATAAAGCTGTACTGAAGAGAGCGAAAGTTCGAAACACGTGTCTGCAGATGATTATAAACTTGAATGCTAGATTTTTTAATTGCTTTTGCTAATTTAATTTAATGAAATCAGTTTAAAATTCATTTTATTCATTGTATATCAATATAATAAGTTATTTCAAATTTAATTGATGACGATGACTTTATTTCTGTGAAGTTACAAATATCTCTTTTTATAAAATCATAATTACTAATAGTTTTGAAGTTAAATTTTCTAAATATACCAATTTTGCTGAGGCCTTTAATACAGTAAACCATGAAATTTTAGTGCCAAAATTAAGTCATTCATGTTTCATGCCTTTGTTGTTGAATCGGACGCAGTGTGCCAATAATAAATCCGATTTTATGTTTGCTCCTTCGCGTATTTCACAGGGCTCACATTCTGGTTCATTATTATTTGTACTACTTTAAAGACAACAACTGTATAATTGGTGCTGGACTAATTATACTGGAGCTCAAAATTAATGGAACACCCCTTAGATGTGGTTTAATCTAGCAACAAATATGCACGTTTTATTCACCTTAGAAAGCGATAACGTTTTCATAGCTTAATCTCAATTTTTTGTGTATAAGTTTTACCCTTATCCGAAAAAATAAAGTAAATTTAATATTGTAAATAACCAGTCACCTGTACTACTCTGATCCATTCTGAGCTCTTCAGAATATTTTAAAACCTTGATAAAATTCATAGAATGTGCACTCCATCGATTTCATCAATTAAATGATTTTCAAAAAAGTCCTATTGTTGGTATGAAATAGGCGGGCTTGAGTTTGGGGGAAATAGCCTGAAGACTCAAAATGTTTATCAGCGACAGATACGTTCTGGAAGGCCTAGGATTATACAGGGTGGTCAAAAACGATACCTAAGACTGCTTCCATACGTAATCACTTTGCACTTTGCGGCAAGTTCGAGATGCCTTTGTTGCAGCAACGGGACAAGCGGTTCAACAGTTAATCGAAGATTTCTTGCTGCACAAATCTCGTCGCTTGGAATGGTATCAAGTCAGATGCAACTGGGATGTATGGGATGCAGACGGGAACTTCATTTGCTTTAGTGATGAGTCCAGATTCTGCTTAGGGGCCAATGATGAACGTAGACCTGTCCATCGATTTCGCGGTGAAAGGCAAAACGCCACACAGCCAATACCCCTGGCATTATGGTGTGGGGCGCTTTATATTTTGGAAGTAGGTCCCCCTGGTGTTCATTGGGGGTAGTCTAACAGTCCAACGGTACAACGCTGAAGTTTTGCAACCTGTTGCAATACCATACATCGAGACTATCCCAAAAGCCATTTTCAGCAAGGCAACGCCAGGCCGCATACGATCCATCAGATCATGGATTTTATACAAAATTTTGGCGTAGAGCTTTTAGATTGGTCTGCAAGATCCCCTAATTTATCGCCAATAGAATATGTATGGGATTGCATTAGAACAACACAGCGATTGCCACAGCCACCAAAGACATTGGACCAATTGCGCATCTGCGTTCAACAGGCCTGAGACCGCTTACTACAAGAAGACATCGAGCACTTGATTCTTTCTATGCCTCGCCGAGTTAGAAAGTTCTACAACAACCGCAGCGGGCCAACACATTATTAAATTATTGTCAGTATTTTTGTTCAACCTGCACCAAATTGTAATCACTGAACATAAATTTAATACAAAATCATTTAACATTTTTCTTTCTGGGTGCTTCATTACTTTTGAGCTCCAGTGTTTCTTATCTTTAATGTTAATAAATGTTAAGCAATTCATTTTTCAAATATACATATACAAATAAACAGACTATTTACACTATCAAAGATATTACTTTAAAAAATGTCAATAAAATCAAGGCTAGAAATAATTTTTAACATCACAATTACTTTCACTAACTACATATTATTTGTAGTAGGTAATCTACAATGTTAAGTTATATTAAAATATCACCAATAAAAAAAACAAACAACTACAAGCCCAAGTGTGATACCTGGGAAACCCCAGTGGTAAAATTAATTAGTTGATATTTAATCACGATCGAAGATAAAATTTTGTAAGGCACACGTGTAAAAAGTTTGTTTATTGCACTCCTGGTTTAAAAAAATTCGCTCGTTCCTCGCTCGTGTTTATAAACGTGCAATAAAGTATCACTTTTTACACTTGTACCTTAAATAACTATTATGTTACATAAAGTGTCAAGTATGTATTATTAATAGTTATTTAAGGTACAAGTGTAAAAAGTGATGCTTTATTGCACGAACTGGCGTTTAAAAACACGAGTGAGGAACGAGCGAGTTTTTTTAAAGCCAAGAGTGCAATAAAGAAACTTTTTACACGTGTGCCTTACAAAATTTTATCTTCGATCGTAAAGGATTTCAAAGAACATATTCCTATGAAAAATATTTTAATGTCATTTCAATAATTCAATTAATGAAAACATATTTTACTCGCAGTGCACTATTGAAAGCGTTACTTAGCAACCAGTAAACAAGTTTCACAAATGTCGGCCGCCATTATTATTTATGGAAAAAAGGTTCGCTTTATTGTAATCGCTTCGACTTGCATTAAATGAAATCTTCAGAGTTCTTAAATCTGCCATTTCGTTTGTATTTTATATTTTATTTATAGTTTATTAGTTATTTGTATCAATTAATAAAAAATTAAGTTTTTTGTCGAAAATTTGTGCTATAATGTATTCATCTATCAGATTTGACATTTCTGTGCAATAAAAACAGTTTGACATTACCGTGCAATAAAAACGTAAAAAAGCACTAGTGCTTTAAAAAGCCACTTTTACAATGAAAAATGATGCAAAAGCGTCTACTTTCTGTACGATCGTAGATAATAGTTATTTAAGGTACAAGTGTAAAAAGTGATGCTTTATTGCATGAACTGGCATTTAAAAACACGAGCGAGGAACGAGCGAGTTTTTTTAAAGCCAGGAGTGCAATAAAGAAACTTTTTACACGTGTGCCTTAAATAACTATTATCTAAAATTTCATCTTTCAATTTCAATAATTCAATTAATGAAAACATATTTTACCCGCAGTGCACTAATGAAAGCGTTACTTAGCAACCAATAAACAAGTTGCACAAATGTCGGCCGCCATTATTATTTATGGAAAAAATGTTCGCTTTATTGTAATCGCTTTGACTTGTATTAAATGAAATCTGCAGAGTTCTTAAATGTGCCATCTCGTTTGTATTATCTATTTTATTTATAGTTTATTAGTTATTTTCATCAATTAATAAAAAATTAAGTTTTTCGTCGAAAATTTGTGCTATAATATATTCATCTGTCAAATTTGATATTTCTGTGCAATAAAAACAGTTTGACATTACCGTGCAATAAAAACGTAAAAAAGCCACTTTTACAATGAAAAATGATGCAAAAAGCGTCTACTTTCTGTACGATCGTAGATAAAATATATTAAAATCCTTCTGTTCGTTGTGGAGAATAAACTAATAATTTAAAAATACGAAAACATTTCGTAAATCTACAACAATGAATCTTACCAAGAATACAAAACAAACATTGAATGATACAAAAGTATTATTGTTTATAATATAAAGTAGTGGCATTAGTACATTTTCGAGGTTTGATATGATCAATGCATAGTGTAATGTTTGAATTTAAATTTAAGTTAAAGCGCGCCAAAATTGTGCGCAGCATTATTCGATTGCAATGTATATTTTTAGTTTATTTCCATGCTTGTTAGCGTACGAATGTACAGTGTATCTCAGGTTAATAAATGGTTAATAATTAGTGAAATTGTGTTGCTGTTTTACTTCATCGGCCCGAGTAGGATAGTACACATAGGAATGTCATTAGCACCTGAGTTGTTTATATTTTTCATATTAAGTATGCAGTTGTGTAGTTCTGTTTCTGTGATTGGAAACATAAAATGATGTATTGTTTTCTTTGTAACGATATTGCTGAACATTTAAGTTTTTATCATGTAAATTATTCTCTATACTACCAAAAAATGTATTAAATACATTCGCTAAGTCTTCCTTTTCCATTACATTAGGGATTTTATTTTGGACCAAACACTTTCCACATTCATTATTGATTATTTTCCACATTTCTTTGGACTTATTTTTGGATATAATAATTTTATAAGCAATGTATTGCTTCTTATTAAGTATGTTCGTTCTATGATTTTTGGCAAATGTTTAAATTTGACTTACTAATTTGCGTTAAACTGAAAGAACATATGTAGTAAAGTTAATTGGTTTTTCTTATGTGATATTTCAAGAGTTAAATATTCTATTTTGTGTGCACGTTTGGTGATTTGTTTTTTAATGTTTGGAAAACTAGCATGAAAATGTATGTGTAATATGTATTACAACAGTCGTTAACATTGTCCACTATTCCAATTTTCTCCGTATCATTCCAGTATTAAAATTATTAAAGCCAGTGGCAATGAAAGACCTATATTCACAAAAATGTTTCTTAAAAGGCTCATTATTCATTCATATATCTAATAATAGTGAGCAATGGTCCGAGAATTCTTGGTGGGATGATGTGACTCGTATATAAAATAATATCTAAAACGGTCAGTAATAATATTATCAATACAGATTCCAGAGCATTTTGAAATCCTTGTATGTTTGTGAATTATCTGGACCCGTATGAGGCTATTATATTGCAGAAATTAGAGGTAAGTATTTGATTTGTTTAACAGTACTTCAAATTTCTTGAAGAATAAATTTATATCATTTAGAGGGGATCTGTATATACAATGTGTCTGCTTAAGTTCGCACCATATGAAACACTCTTTTATTACTAATTTTACGAAGTTATTATATATAAAAAATTCTGCATGGTCCAAAACTTAAAATGCAATCATCAGATATCAATTTGTTTAAGTCGTATACGAGTAATGTCAAAAAATATTAATTCTGCCTAAGAGTTCAGTGATGGATAGAGAGAGTACCGCAGTTCTACTTTCTTGCCAGTCCATCACGTCTTCTGCGTCCCGTTAACAGAGTAAAGTATCTTTATTTGTGACAATATCGAAAATAATAATTATGAAAAGTTGTTCGGGATGAAAAACTATGTTTTAATTATATCCAATTACATGGAAGAAAATCGTGTTTTCTTTTGCAACAATGCAAATATAACTGTAGTTACATGAAATCTAGGATGCACTGATAAACAAATGATTTCTTGAAAGCAAGAATTATTTGACAGTAAACGTCAAATAAAATTTATTAACATGTCGGTAATATTGAGTGTGGAAGTAAAAATAGAAATTATTTCAATCGTTGGTGAATATTATAAAACTTATCGTGAAGCAGCTGAAGCTTTTAATAACAGACATCCAGGGAAAAATATACACCATACATCAGTAATGAGAATTAAGGAAAAATTCAAATCATGTGGAGTTGTTAAAAAAACCCTGTTGGAAGTGAGGAGATGAAGTTAAATGTAATGTTATCTGCAGTGGAAAAATTATCTCTGCGAGAAAGGACATCTTCGCTTCCAGATAAAATTGATAAAGATACAATATCACCAATTTTTAAAGAGAAAATGTTACATCCATATAAACCACAGTATATCCATATTTTAACTACGACAGATGACTAGATTTTTGTTGTCTTATCCAAGGAAATCTAGAAGACCAATTGTTTTTTTTAGCTAGGAAAATAATTTTTCTGACGAAAAGACATTTACGTCTAATGAAACAGTGTCTCCGCATATTTGTCGATGGTGGTCCGACTCCAATCCTCACTTTACGATTAAAACACACAATCAATATTTTTTATCTACGATCGTACAGAAAGTAGACGCTTTTTGCATCATTTTTCATTGTAAAAGTGGCTTTTTAAAGCACTAGTGCTTTTTTACGTTTTTATTGTACGGTAATGTCAAACTGTTTTTATGGCACAGAAATGTCAAATTTGACAGATGAATATATTATAGCACAAATTTTCGACGAAAAACTTATTTTTTTATTAATTGATACAAATAACTAATAAACTATAAATAAAATATATAATACATACGAAATGGCAGATTTAAGAATTATGAAGATTTCATTTAATGCAAGTCGAAGCGATTTCAATAAAGCGAACATTTTTCCCATAAATAATAATGGCGGCCGACATTTGTGCAACTTGTTTACTAGTTGCTAAGTAACGCTTTCATTAGTGTACTGCGGGTAAAATATGTTTTCAGTAATTGAATTATTGAAATGACATTAAAATATTACTCATAAAAATATATTCTTTGAAATCCTTTACGATCGAAGATAAAATTTTGTAAGGCACACGTGTAAAAAGTTTCTTTATTGCACTCCTGGCTTTAAAAAAACTCGCTCGTTCCTCGCTCGTGTTTTTAAACGCCAGTTCGTGCAATAAAGCATCACTTTTTACACTTGTACCTTAAATAACTATTAAAACTAACGTTTGATGAGCCATTTAGAAGGATAAAATAATTGTCCCTTTTCTTTCTTTCGACAATCTATGACTTATGATATCTAAATTTGTTGCAAACTCAGTTGCATGATTTTCTTCGTGACCTTCCAAGACATGAACGACAACAGGTATGATACCAGCAGGACGGCGCGATGGAAGTCCATCATACCTTGAAAATATCTTTAATGAAAGGTTAATTCATAGATATTCCAATATTTCTTGGCCAGCTATGTCGCCAGATTTAACCATTAGATCTTTTCTAATGGGGTTACTTAAAAGAAACATAGGCCATTCACAGACGTAGAACATTTGAAAACAATTATTATGGAAACAATTCAGGGTATAACTCCAAAAATAATTAGAAATGTATTAAGGGAATTTTCTTCTAAAATGAAAACGTTGAAGCAATAGTAAATTGAAGGAAAATATTACACGCTTGTTACGCAATTGACATTATCAGGACTGTATTCTATTATGTAGTTGATAATTATTGTAAAATAAAATAATTTTGTTAAGTATTAATTTTAATGCATCATCAAAATAATGCAACATAGAGGTTAGGAGACGTAATGGTTATCAAAGTTGTAATAAGTAAAAAGATAATTTTAAAAAGTTTCCGATATTGTCCTCGTAAAGGTTATTAATGTTTCAACGAATAAAGAGATAACTGAAAAAAGCAATGCAACGATTTTGACGTCATTGTAGTATCGAAAATTAAAATTTAGCTACTTAAACGATACGCCGCGGCCACTAGAATTTATCTCTATTATTAGCGACAAAACAAAAATTAAGTTAATTGTGGAGGCGTTTATTTTGTGGTACATTTTGAATATAATAAAGAAGGATACACGATGACTCTGTTTTACCACTTTTTTTAAGTAATATTAAAGTTGTAAAACAGTCATCGTGTCTTTTTATTACAATTTTTTAATTTCTTTATGTTAATTATTTCAAACTTAATTTTATATATAATAAGTTCTTTTAATTATTTTTGTGGGTATGTTTCATTCATTATTTTTTCAAATAAAAATTTCAAATGCCTTATTATGAAATTTATGCAACAACCCACAAACGTGATAAATGAGAAAGAAATACAAGATACCGCAAATGTATATTTACTTTATATAATATAATTGAATGTACCTTTAGTAAAGTAGTTTTATTTTATGATATTTCAATAATAAGGTGTGTGTGATAATTAAATGTTTATTTACCTTTAATATAATCGTTTCTTTGCACTACGATTTCTTTAGGTAAAATATTATAAATGAAACAAAAGATGGATTTTCATTATCTGCGAATACTACATCCTGATTAGAGGGTAATTATTACTTACATGGTAACTCGTTATAAAAATAAGCCAT
>OZ018398.1:3970341-4116509 GCA_963969525.1 Ontholestes murinus | reverse complement strand
CATTCTAACTGAAATTAAAGCACTTACATTTTTAAAATAGATTACAATTTAGAAATATAAACAAATAATACATTAGCAAAAAACATTGGCCATACATTTTTAGTATCCAACTTAGAATAAGTTTAAAATTTTAACGTTATAATGTAAAAAAATAAAAATTTAATTTAAGTTCTATTATTAATTTCAAAATGCATAGAAAATCAACGTTTACCGAATCATTATTACTTCTTATTTCAAAACACCCCATAAATTAAAGCAGTTACTTTACTTTTCCAGCAATCACAAGAAAGAATTTGCTATAGATTATTGGTGTCTAAATAAGAATTAGATTAGATTCATGGTTGAGGCTTTCACTTTGAGCTAATTATTTTCAAACTTAAAATAACTTAAATACATTCAAATAAATTATTTATATACAATTAAATAAGGAGGAGAATTGATGGTCAATTGGATAAAAATAATGTTAACTTAACAGTTCAAATTGAATTTATAAACCTATTACAAATTGAAATTAAAAATGAAAATGGGCAAAAAATACCTACGTTTTTGGTATAGACATGTGGACGACATTTTAGCCAGACACCCCCTCAAATATAAATTAGTTTCCTTTGCTATCAAAATGAAATTCAAATAATTTACACATTAGCAAACAACGGATATACAAAGAAAACAACAATTTAAATAAAAAATAACAAAATAATATTAAACACTGAATAAAACACTTACTGTGTTTTATTCAATGTTCATTATGAATTACCACATAGTAACGGTCGCAACCATAATTATGATTAAAATAATATTAAAAAATTGTTATACGCTTGTCAGAAAGAAGAATATAAATCATTCAAATCATTAACATTCTTTAATGAAGTCGCATTCGATATATAATGCTACACTTTTTTCTGAGACAAGGTTTTTTTTTTATTCAGCTTTAAATACACAATGTTATTCCCCAATACCTTTGGTACAAAACTCTATTTTTCAACGTAATCTCCATTTAATACTACGGTATTACGACACCTTGAGGGCTTGTATGCCTGTACGGTACCAGTCTACGGGTCTATCAATAACGTCTTCATCGTGCGTAGTGCTTTCCGCGGATTGCGTCCTTCATTGGGCCAACAGATGAAAATCCGACGGTGCGAGATCGGGGCTGTAGGGTAGATGAGGAAGAGGAGTCCACTGAAGTTTTGTGAGCTTCTTTCGGGTGCGAAGACTTATGTGAGTGCTGGCGTTGTTATGAAGAAAGCCTAGGAACATGCTAAAGACGTTTTTTTCAGAGGGAACGGACACCGAACAGAATAACCCCTTCAGAATCCCAGAAGACCGTTGGCATGACTATACCAGGGTATAACTTTTTATTGGTAGTAGAGTAGGTGTGGTGCCATTACATTAATTGCCGTTTCGTTTCGGGTTCGAAGTGATGAACCATGTTTCATCGCCTATAACAATATTTGACAAACAATCGATCAGCCTCATACCGAGTAAGCAATTCCGCACAGGTGGTTCTTATTTGCTCTTTATGGTATATATCTTTTAGTTATATATCTTCAAGTAGATAAATTAGCGGCGGGGGATTTTATTCTGGTTTATATAAGCAAAATATTAAGTGTGTATAAAATAAATAAATTTTATATCGATTATTAAGATCGAAAATTAGAGTGCAATGAAAGTAAGAACGAAGGCTGCAGGGAAGAAGCTGCAGAAAATGATACTAGTGGTAGTGACATTATAGTTACCAAAAGAAATCGGACATTATCTTTGCCCAGTACAAGCAGCAGCGACGACGACACAATTCACGATGCAAGAGATTTCAATTATGGGCCATGGGTGAATTATCTAAGAAAATTTAGAACAAAAAATTAGTAAACACAACCTATTTAATAAATGTCTGTATTGGGTGAGATATGTCGATGACATTTTAGTATGTTTTGATGGTACATCAAGACAATTGGATGTTTTCTTGATATATCTCAACTCATTACATCCTAATATTAAATTCACGTTGGAAGTCGAAGTTAATAAAACGCTAAATTTCCTGGACCTCACAATTTCACATCATACAAACAAATTAGAATTTGACATATACCACAAACCCACCCACACAGATACCACAATTCATTTCAAATCCTTTCGCCCCCTTTCTCATAAATAAGCAGCATACAATTCTTTTATCCATATATTAATAAATACCCCTTTATCCGACAACAAATTTCAAATAGAACTAAACAGAATTCTAAAAATTGGTTTTCAAAATTAATAATAAACATTTTAAATAAAAAACAAAAACAAAAAATCCTTCAAGAAATATTCCCGTTATCTAACAGTAAATCCAATTCCACCTATTGCTCTCTTACTTATATTGGCCTCCACTCTGATTCGATTAAAAAAAAATTAATGTCACACAACATTTCAATCGCATATAAAACAAACAATTCATTGCATAAACACATTAACAACTCTAAAGATAAGATCTAAAACAATAGAAAATCTGGTGTCTACTTGTTAGAGTGTGGTGATTGCCCAAAGGTGTATGTAGGACAAACAGGCCGTAGCTTTGAAGATAGAATATCAGAGCATAAAAGAAGCTTCATCAACAAAAAGACATCCTCAACATATGTCAACCATCACATGGATTAAGGACACGCATTCAACGAGAACTTCAAAATATTACATATTTGCAACAAAGGCAAGAAGTTGAACCTGCTCGAACAACTAGAAATAAACAAATTCAACAAACGCGGCATCCTCCTCAACGACCAACTAGACGTTAATAATTCCCCACTAATTAACATATAATTTTGACTCCTCTCCCCACTTCAAAACATTAGTATATAAGATAACATTGTAGTCTCGAACAACCATTAATCATCTGTCTGATGAAGCCACTGTGTGGCGAAACATATGTCTCAGTTCCGACATTAAAAGTAGTGAAATTACAAAACAAGTGTTTTATTTATCTTATATATATCCGAAAATAGCTAATTTAAATACATCGTTCATTCAGCTTACATACTTTGGAAAAACCAGCGAATAGATTGCTAATATTTTTCGAAAAGAGAATCATCAAGGAGCGTTTAAACCACCTGGAAAATTATCAAACATGCTATTCAATGCAAAAGATAAAGTCGATCCTCTTAAAAAATCTGGTGTGTATGAGATCCGTTGTTCAGAATGCAATAGTGTGTATGTGGGTCAAACAGGACAAAGTGTATCAACTCGTTTTTCCGAACATCATCGTGCTTTTCGTCTTAATCAAGACACTAGCTCTTTTTCAAATCATTGTTTAGAATGCAAACACCAATTCCCGGATATAAATAATCTAAAAATCTTGCATAATTGCAACAAGGGCGCTTAGCTTAATCTTCTGGAGTCATGGGAAATTTTCAAACACAGCCGTAATCCGAACTAATCTTTTCGCCACTTTTTAATCTGGTACTACCCTCCCGAGATAATTCGCAAACAATTAGCGGCAGGTATTTTCCCTCACCCCAAAATAGTTAGTATAAAATCACAATTTTATCAATTTATAATTCACTTGATAATGACGATAAAACGTCGAAACTAGAGTCGTTCTGTGTTGTTTAGATTTATATAATTGTGCCTACACGTTATATAATATTTTTACAATAATTATTTGTGGTTAAATAAACACGAAACAAATAAACGAACACATTAATTTAAAACCTCTTAAAAACTTAATATATGAAAAAAAGGTGCGGAGGAGATACATAAAGCTCGTTGATTTTATACTCGTTGAGTTTTAGCCAATGCCATTGTTTTCTTACAACTCAATATGAATTATTAAACATGTTATTCTGCTACACGGTTTTCATGCGTATGTGAGTGCTGCTGAAATAAAACAATTTAATGTAGGCAGGAATGTAACAGATGATATTGTAACCGGAAAGTGGGGTAATAAATTTTTAAATTTGAAAGCCTGGCAACAGTATATTTAAAGGGCATATTTAAAGGGTCAATTATTAATAAAGTCAGCATGTTTACATAACCACATCCACATGTTAAATGTTTATAAACATTTATAATGTAGTCCGTGGAAATACAATTCGTTTAGGTAGCCGCTATTATTTATTAAGTAGATAAAAATTTCTAAACAACATATACTCACGTAATATTTGTATTGATATATAATTTCTAAAGTAAGTTTCATACATTAATTTGAAAATATTAAATATTCATTCACAAAATACGTTTTTAGTAATAATAAAGTAAATCTTTAGTTATTTTTTAACAACCATCACTTTTTATTTTATTATAAACAATTTATATTTTTACAAATTAATTAATTAAATATACAATTCTAAAGTAACATTAACGAAAGAGCAGTTTAGTCAAACTTGTAATGTTTCTTATTATTAGGTGGTTCCTTAAGATTAGAAAGCTGAAATATTTTAAATTGTTTTTTTAGATAGATATATAGATAATAGATATATTTATTGATGGAAAATGTCCTTTTAAAAAATTACAGACTTAACAATAGTAATTGTAAATGTAACAAAAAACAACATTTGAACAAAAAAAGTTTAAATAAAACACTTTATAACTTTGTTTTACCACTATATTTTATAACAGTTATACAAAATATAGTGGTAAAACAAAGTTATAAAGTGTTTTATTTAAACTTTTTATAAAAATGCACCACCAAGTGAACGCCGACATCATACAAGAATTTGGAAAATTTGAACATTTTCAAAAAAAAACAACAATTAATAAATAGATATAATGTTGCAAACTACAGCTTACATAATAAATATAAATGATATACAGACTTATTCACGTTATACGGCGCGGAATATTGTGGTCAAAATACGTGACTTTCAAAAAGTTTCGCTTTAGGGTAATATGGGGGTCTACTATGGCTACTTTTTAAAATTAATTTTATAATATACACGGTGTCCCAAAAACCCTAAGTATCAGAATACGTGTGTGTTTTAATAAGGATTTTAATACCTAAACCTTAAGATTTTGAATAATTTGAATTTTGTAAAAATATAATCTAATTTTCATCTTTTAAATACTTAAAAAGTAAATCAGTTATGTATACCAGATTTACACTGAAATGTAACAATAGATAATATTTTATTTTCCAAGTATAACAAACTTGCCATCTTAAGCAGGGTGTAAAAAATGGAATTAAACACACTTTAAGTGGCTATATCTTCATTTATTTAAATGGAACGTCATATTTTTTTAAATTTAGCAGCAAATGCACTTTTTTATTACAATCAACTTGCGTAGATGAAAGAATAGTCGACCAATTAATTGATGCTATGTAATTGTTAATCTCCACATAGTCTGCTGCTTGGAAATCATAAATGTAATCCTTCACGTTCAACTCACTAAATTAATTGATTGAGTTACGTGAATATCAAAATAATTTGACGAATAAAGCACTAATGACCTCTCTTCACACTTTTATTTAAATTACCAAATGTTCATTTAGACACAAACTGACCATTATCAATACTAAACCTTTGATAATGGTTACTCGGTGTGATAAAAATGTGAAGAAAGGTCATTAGTACTTTATTCGTCAAATTCAACTGCCTGCTGGAGTCCGTAATCGATGTTGTTATAGAATAGCCAATGTGATGAACACTTGAATCAAATAGTGGATCACCAGAAGGGACATTTTCCGAATAGGAAAATACAAGATATAATAATACTCCTCTTTCATTAGGAATGTGGTTTAATTGACAAATATCAAGTATCTTAAATGGTTCGGCTAGAGTTTGTCCAATCGGACAAACATTCGTATCCAACAATATCTTTTCGCTCGTAGAATCTCATAGAGTATTTTATACATTGTAGTCACCACAAAATATCTATTTACTGTTAGGATACATGTCACATATGTTTTTAATTGCTGAACAATGATTTTCATAACAAGTTAAAGGTAATTCCGGTGGTATGTAAGTTGATCAAATTCTAATGTTATTTTCTACCATAAAAAATGCATTTTCTACTACATCATTATATGTCAATAGTTTGGACTGAAGCTTTGATTTTACAGCAATTAATACTCCGTCTCCTTTTGATTTGCCATTTGTGGTTTGATATCTATCAAAACCGTATATATTATGGTCGAGTAATTGAAACTCCGTATCAGTAAAAGAGGAATCAAGCCAAGTCTTTACTAAAATATTGGCTTATTATCAAGCTTTTTTTTAATTTCACGCTATAGAGGAATTGTCCACTATATAAGTATTAGAGAGCAATCAACCATTAAGAGAAAACTTAACACAGACCTAAATAAAACAATAGTTAATTAAAAAGTCTAAACAACGCCCCGCGGTAATCTACAAAAATTACCATTACTACTGAAATTTCTTGGAAGGGCCCACATAATAATGGCATACCTCCACTAATCTAATTCCTGGCTTTGTTTCAGTACAAGGAGTAATTATTAGATTAATAGGGCTCATATTCCATTATAAACTTTATAAAATGAAACACATTTATTTTTGAGTTACACAGATTTATTGTTGAAATACCACAACATTGTTTTGCCATGCAGCGGCTTAATCTCCCAGTTGAACAATGGTTACAAATTCAACTTCAATACTATAGCACATATTGTAGTAGATTAATGGGCGAGGGAAGGGGTAGTTAATATTAAGCAATTCTTGTACCTATTTCGTTTAAAATCAATACATTTTCTAACCATTGTTAATCTGATTGATGAAGCCATTTCGCGAATCAATAAATACACAGACATAATTCTTTTTTAAAACTAACTATTCAAATATATTGACATAAATGCATTTAACATTAGGTGAAACTAAATTGAATTAGAAATTTAATAATAGAAAAACTTTAATTTATAAAAAATGACTAAACTTTCAAAATGAGTCGAATACTATTTTTTAATGTGTTGCTAAACAAAAACCTAATCTATTATAAAAGAATTGATTTACTTTCGCAAACATTCTAGGAATCATATTTCGTCTATTACAAAGTGTTCTAAATTCCCGATGTTGTCAAAATTAAAAATCTGCTTTCTAAAGTGGACCATAGAAAAAATCGGAAGATTTTTTTCCTCATAAGATGATGTCGCTTAGCGTCCCTGTAATGTATCTCCATGGTTCCTTTGTGCGCCTCTTGATGTTTTACTTCCTGTGTACTCCTGTGCCTTCTATGAAGTCCAGGAGTTTCGGCCACAGGCTGCTCTTTAGCTGTTCTACAGGCATAGCCTTCCCGAATTTCACCGTGGGTTCTCGTTTATATGCTTCGCAAATATACAGTAGGTGTTGGGGAGTTTCCTCTTCTTCCAGAGACAACGGCATATGAGGCTTTTCTCAATTCCCATCCTATGTTTGTGCTTATTCAGGTCACAGCGCCCAGTGACTAATCTTGTGATTTTTCTTAGTTTCAAACTGCTCAGTCTTGAGAGCATTAGCATTCTGTCAAGTACCGGACCATCTAGAAATAGTCTCGCATGCCTCATTCAGTTTTGATTATGCCATGCCTTTTTGTGCTCCTCTGACAGCGGGTTCAGGTCCTATGAAGGTACCTGCTGTTCCTTGTTTGGCCAGCAAGTCGGCCCCCATTCTTAATTAATTTTTTGGTCCTTGGGTATCCATACTAGCATACTAGCTGTGTTTTTCTTGTTGTCGTCAGTGCGTCCAACCTGTTTATGCAGGTCATGATGAGCTTGGACTGCACTATCGGTAAGGCTAGCGCTTTTATGGCTTCCTGGCTGTTTGTCATAATGGTAATTGGTCCTTTGTTATGTCCCAACTCCATTACGTGATGAGCATACTAGTCAATGGTGGCTATTTCGGACTGGAAGATGGAGGCATGTTTCCCCAGAGCAATTGCGAATTGTTTGCTCCGGGTTTCATCCTACATATATAATAGCCCCTGTTCCTTTAGTATTTTTAGCCCCCTCTGTGTACCAGATGGTCCTTTTACTCGTTCGCGGGTATGTTTTATTTGTCCATTCACTCCGCTGTGGTATGATTGTTTTAAATCTGCGGAGCTTATTTTTAGGGTCTCTTCTTCTTGTAGTACTTTAAATATTGCTGGTCTTGATTACGCCACATTTAATGTGTGTATTATGAGTATCCTATACGCTGTGTGTTTAACTTCCATCATAACAAATAGATGAAGTGGTGATAGCGATAATGTGTTCCATTGCTGCTAAGGGCGTTGTCCTCAATGTCCCAATGATCAGCAGACACGCCTGCCTTACCGCTCTTCCAAGTTTTACTGCTGAGAGATGTATCTGAACGCAATACATACCCTGAATATTTTGGCTAGGTGGGCTGATAATATGTCCAGCTCCCATTGGAGGAGGGGCGGGAATATACCGTCCAAGCCTGGCGCTTTAAATGGTGAGAAGCGTTTCATTGCCCAGATTATACGTGCCCCTTCCGTGAGGTGTGATCTGCCACCTCTTAATCCTCCTTGGAGGGGTTTGATTGTTATGGGTTCAGACCAACCTTCATCGGAGGTGTTCGTACTTCCTGGGAATTGGGTGTTAATGAGAATCTCAGCTGCTTCCGAGAGGTTAGAAGAGTAACTTCCATCCTCTTGTTTTAGGCAACCTGTTTGTCGTGAGGGATCCTTGGAGAGGATCTTTTTGAGCCTTGCAGCTGCTGAGGTGGTTTCAACCTCCTCACAAAAAGACCTCCAGGCTGCCCTTTGTCTTTGTCTTATTAGTTTTTTGTAGTCTTGTTGGATGTTTTTATAGACCATCCAGACCGACTGTTGTTTAGATTTCTTTGCTTTATTAAAACATTTTCTCGCAGCTCTTTTGAGATGGCCGAGTTCTCCGCACCACCAGGGTGTGGTGTTCCCGGAGTCTTCCACCTTTCTTGCAGGGCAGGAGTCCTTATATGCTTGTATAGTAGAGTGTTGAAACGTATTTACACAGGCTTCAATGTATTCCACTGTATAAAGTTGGCCGGTAGGTTCACAGGTTTGCAGACTCCGCGAGAGGTTGTCTATCTAGACATTCCTGTCCGTTGCGAAGGTAACGTGTTTTCTTACCGGTTGTATGTGTTAGTGTATATTTGATCCACCTATGATCTGACATCACCGACGGTGATACATGCCAGTCGTGGATTTTGTTTGAGATACCGCTAGTCGCCAATGTAATGTCTATTATGGACATGGGATTTAATGATTTAACAATCTATGGTTCTGTGATGACGGCTATTGTGTCCTGCTTAGCGTTGAGGTGGAGGCAAAGGGTTCCCACGGTCACCCTACAATGATGCACTGTATCACCTTTACGGCTGTGAAGGCTCCTCTGGGATGGAGGTGGCGCACTCCTGGCTTCTGCCCGGTGTGCCTCCATCCTCCGTTTCCATCGGGACCACCCGACGTGTTCCTGTTGTGGCTAAATTAGCCAGTTTTATAGGGAGAGTGGAGAATTTATAGCTAATCCTCATTCCCTTTTCTTTGATGAATTGGGCATCATTTTTTCCTACCCCGAAGACAAGTAGGTGACCCAAGGGTTCCTTCTTTTCTTCAACGTGGAAGACGCACCAGCTCTTTACTTCGATTGCGGTGTTTTGTGCCGCCAACCGCCTCTTTACCAGGCCTATGTTTTCCGGTTTCCCCGGAATCCACAGACGAGCTTTCGTCAGCGTTGCAATTTATCCAACTCCTCAAGCATTGCTTTTTCGACCATCGCTACCTATTCCTTAATGATTTTGCCCAAGGGGTTGTTTTGGTCTATAATAGCTACTCGGAGGTGCCTAGAGGCAGCCTTCTTGTAGCTGGTCCCGTCGCTCCTTACTCTCGAGAGAGGCGGATTCGGAGCATTTTTCCTGGAGGATCTCCCGTCTGCCTTTTTTGCCACCTTCCTGGGCTGACCAGGTGATGGCTCAGAGGCAGCGGATCGATTCCTCTTTTTCTGTGCGCTGCCAGTCGGCATCCCTTTGCCTTTGGGCATTGGGTTGCCAGCCTGTCCTGGGGGGCGCAATTCTTCAGCTGTCTTTGCAGCAGCCAATGCCTCCCTGGCCTTCCTTCTGCGCTTTAGCTCGGCTCCACAAATGCGTTTCCTTTTTGGGGTTGCTTCTGTGGGCCGGCTTCTTTTGTGCTGACGGGTGGATCAGTAGACCCGCCACGGAGCCCGCACTGGGGACGTCGATAATCGATCGGCAGGGCTACCAAAGGGATATAGTCACCAAGGACGGGTTGCACTCGAACGGGTGCCTGGCACATGTGCTGGGTCCGTTGAACGCCCCTCCGCCCCCAGGGGCTCACCCTGTCGTAAGTCTGACTTTACAACGCAGCCGATTGATCGGAGTGGGTTAGTTCCGACCGCTCGTTTAGGGAGAACTCAGATCCAAAGTGGAGTGTTGCCGCCGTACGTGACGCATCACGAGGGCGACTCAGCCACCAGGTTCCCTTTGTCCTCCCTTACGGGTCTCCACGCACGGCACAAACACGCAGGTAGCCTTGTGCACATCCTCGCATCGCGGCCACAACGATGCGCGGTTGACCTGTTATTCGTCTGGATCCTCATGTCAGGCCGCATCCTGGCTATCCGTTCAGTACGGAAAGGCCTCCCTCTCGACTGAACAGCCGGTTCTCGCCTCAACACTCATAGGACCACTCAAGCCCTCTCACCAACATCGAGGTTCTACAGGTCCTTGAGAGAGAGTTGAATGTTATGTTGTCAAACACCCCTTCAACGTCCAGAAAGGTCCCTAACGCAACGCTTTTCATTGTAGGATTCTTTCGCATCTGCTCACTAGCTAGTGGATTGCTAGTTTATATGACTTTCCCGTTTGGTAGGAGTATTTTTGACGATATAATGGTGAGTCCTTTAGGACTCCTTCCCGTCTGTGTCTGTCCACTAGCTTTTTTAGTAATTTTAGAATACATGATAACAAGCGGATCAGTCTGTAGGATTTAGCCTTGGCATCTGAAGTACGGCCTGGCATAGGTTCACAGACCGCCAGCTACTTGGGTTATATGACATTGCAATGCTTGATCTGAGGATTTCCTCAGCGTTGCTATCTCCTTTTGTAGCATGACAGGACATATCCTGTCAGGACCTGGCAGTTTGAGGGGTTTGAACGTGTTAATTACCGAGTCAATATCACCTGGTTTGATTATCGTTTTCGCTGTATACCAGTCCCGTCCTCAAAAACAGAATTGTCAAGTATTACAGAACCAGGGAATTACGTCCGCAGTAATACTTGCAGGGTCTCTTCTGCCGAGTCTGTGTACTTTCCATTTTTGGTCTGCAGTGAGCCTATGTTCCCAGCATGTTGCTCAGCGTCTTGAGTAGACTGGTGCTTGTGGTCACTTTCTATGTCCCGATATATTTTTTACTAAGAATTCCTCTTGCTATGTTAAATTGTCTTCTAGTGCGAGCCTTTGCCCTATTAAGATCCTTGTTCCATCAGGTAACCCTGGTTGAGTTTGGTTTGGTAGTTCCTTGGCAGGTTGCTCCAAACGCAGTATTGATGGAGTCCCTAATGCTTTGCAGCATACCTCTTTGTACGGGTCTCAGTCAGTTCTCCTCGGGTTTTTGTTTTGGATTTCCGATGTGCTTTCTGATATGATATCGAATCGTATATATGGCTGATCTGAGAGTGATGGTTCGTCAGATATATGTCAATGTTTTATCATTTAACTGCCTTGCAATAGGCGAGTGTAATGTCAATAACTTCGTTGCGCACCGCGTTTACTAATGTAGGTACATTTCCAATATTTGCTACTTCAATGTCATTTTCTAAGATAAAATCAAATAGTTTCTCCTCTGGCGGCGGTGTTTCTGGTTGGTCGTAGGGAAGGTAACTGGATCCGAGTATAAACTCCCTCCGCGTTCCTCTTTCCAATACTTCCAACCGTGCTGCCACTAGGTCTATACAACATATACCCCATAATTGCATTAAATTCAGTTCATGTTTTACTATTATACATGTGATATTGTGAAGCCATGGCTCTTGTACAAGTGCAATGTCTATATTCTCTCTTAGGATTTATGTACTGAGGGCAGCAAATGCTGCCCTACACCACTGTAGGGCGGCATATTGTCGCGAATCAGGGATATTTGATACAGAAAATCGAGGGCTTCCCCCTCCATAATTGCTAATAAGTAGTTTTTATGCTGATCAGGGAAATCGAGAAAGATCCGTGGGACCGCCGGAACGAGTCAGTCGAGATTTAGATTGTGATCTAAAAGGTCATCTTTGCCAATACATTAGTTAGTGTTTCTTCAGATTCGCCCAGTTTATTTTTAACAATATGTTCATCGTTCACACAACCATTCTTCTAAAATTTTTGAAAAATTATAGGCAACCAAATATATTGTTTACATGGAAAATTCGATCATTCCATAAATTAATAAAGTACATCTAAGAAACATCGGAATAATAATATCACATAGTGTTGATTAAATCCCAACTGAAGTCATCTGAAATTAAAAACAATTATGTGGATATCTATTATCAGAATACTGGTGCATATATTCACCGCTTATTAAACATTTCATTACAAAATTGCCCGTACTAATGGTTAAACTGATGAACTTATCGACAACATCTCGAAGAAAAAACGAAAGAAACAATTGATGCAATAATTTTATATTCAAGAAAATGGTGATAGAAAATAGACCAAAATTAATTGTGTTAAGGACTTAATAAATACATCAAATAAAATTATTAATAATGTTAAAGTAATAGATTTTGATATCATTCATCAAATAATAAACCTTCTGTGAATAAAAACAAGAAGAGTGTTGTTAATGAGATTAGGTGTGTCAAATGAAATGCGAATATTTTAAACTAGGCTTTTAAAACACAAAAAGTCAATCTTAAAAAATAAACAATGCACTCGTATTGTAAAAAAAATGTATAAATAATAATCATTTTATAAATGTATAAATAATTTTAAGATTCAGCTAATAAGGGATTTATTTTAAATCTGAGAGAGGGCCCCGAATAAATAGAGCCATTAATCGGAGAAAACCCTTCGTTAATGACAATGAAGAGGTTTGGACTTCCCCTATTCTTAAAACACTTATTACCTGAATATAAAAACATTATGTTTTTTTTACTTTATGTTTTTTTTACTTTAATTAGTAATTAAATTTTAGGACCATTTAAAATAATTGCATTTGACTGTCTGAACAATTTATTACATTAACAACACTGTTATGTATAATTACGATTTGTGTTGTGCGCCATAACGTTAACGACTACATTAATGATCGTCTCACACACTGGTGGATAGCACAATATTTATTTGCTATCAAATCTCATTTTTAATTATTTTCTTCGTTGAATCATTTACAAATCACTTTTAATTATTCTCTTCAATCTCTTTATCACAATGATAATCATATTTTATTTCTCACTTGTTTATTTAAATATGTAGGTTTATCTTAATGAAGTTTTTGAATTTATAATAGACTAACAAACGTACAAACGCCCCCCTCTAACATAATTTTAAGTATATATTTTCGAACAAACTAACATACCATAAGGGAATTAGTTAAGATTTTGTATCGAATAGTTGTATGATAGAATACAGTAATAAAGTGTATCATGTTGTTTTTGAACATTTACTCGGATTATCCCTCAATCCACAACAACACGTAATAAAGGTTTATCAATTTTATTCAATTGATATATTGAGAAAATGATCAGAATTATAGTTAATGTATTATTCGTTTCTTTTTAAAATTTTACTTTTCTTTTAAAAATGTAAAAAAAAGTAAAAGTAAATTAAAAATTCATAAATGTTAATAAGTAGCAAAATTTCAAGGCGAATTTAATTAAATGATTTCTAACAATATTAAATTGAATAATGACTGATAAATATTTTAACAAAAGTAGTTTTAAAATCGAGTGTGCCATAATCTTTTAATATTATTAATACTATTATTTTCAGTGTTAGATTAAACGAACATAGCAGATTGAATACCCAGGATTACGTTGATGATGCTTTTCAGTCAGTTGTAATTCCATGTATAAAGGATTTAATAAACAATAGGGCTTAATCATATAGTTCTATAGTTCTCCATTATTAAACATTTGTTTTATTGATTCGTATGACAAATAATTAAAATTTAATATGTAAATGTATCTACTTTAATGTAATTTTTGATTTTAACAATTTTGTATATATTACGTAAAAGTAAACATATAAAATGTGTAATTTATCCTAATATTTTGAATATTTCTTTTATTGGATTCATAAGACTGTTACTTGGCGGAACTGCATTATGCGCTTAAATTAATAAAACACATATGTTTAAATAGTTTTGCTTTATTATGTAGAGACACTGCTACAATTTCTTCACCACACCCTGGCTTCATCAGGTAGATGAGTATTATGAGTTTTGTTTTCGATGATATTTTGCCATTTATCGGGAAATATCATGATTCCACACTCAAAGAACTTCTGGGCTTTCTCAGCAAAAACATAAAGCGAGTGTTGTTTGACACAATTGTCTGAATTTAATTGTATATATTTGTATGTATTTATTTATCCACTGTGCTTACAAATTAAAATCGAAATACATATTTAACAATAAATTCTTACAAACATATTTTGATTACTCATGGAAAGACTTGAGGTCATAATAAAATGTTCTTCCCTTCTTGCCTGTTTTGATGCCAGTGCTGCCCCAAAAGGTCTCTATGAATAAAATAGAATTATTCACGCTAATAATAGATTATTTTACACACGACAGTATAAACAGAAAAATATATAAGACAACTTACACACTATCTGTATAACTATTATAAAAATATATATGTTAACATTTCTGGTGTTACATAATATTATGTAAATTTATTTGTAGTACATCATTTAAAAGTTTTGAAGTATATAAAAATAAGATAGTTGCAATAAAATAATACAAATTTGGCAAAAACACCTACGGTCGATAGCCATGAAGAAAAGAAAAATTTAAAAAAAATGATTTGATTTTTTTTTTTCATTCTATTCAGAGTAAACAAAATCTATCAATTGAGATGTCGCAGGGGGTATTTTCCTATTTGAATTTTTAAAGTTGGGGTTACTACCCCTTAAGGGCGAACAGGTGGGTGCTGAAAAGTGTATGTCAGGATAGTAATTTAAAAAGAAAAATCGACGTGTCAGAGTATTTTCTGAAATATTTTTATTTATGATTTAATAGAATTTATCCGTTACTTTTGGAAAGCACTGTATAATTGC
Organism: Ontholestes murinus; assembly: GCA_963969525.1. Taxonomy (NCBI): domain Eukaryota; kingdom Metazoa; phylum Arthropoda; class Insecta; order Coleoptera; family Staphylinidae; genus Ontholestes; species Ontholestes murinus. The sequence goes on along the minus strand of OZ018398.1, from coordinate 4,101,338 downwards.
CCTGAAAGAGTAAATGATAAAATATATTCCGAAATGTATATACATTTTATTTGTTTCTTGAGTTATGCGCTGTTGCAATGATATGGTTCCTTTATTGCGTTTAATAAATAGTAGGTGTTCAAGGATATATAGGTCTGGCAAAGTTATAATTCGCAGGGTTTTGAAAATACTTCCACATTCATTACGACATTCGCGATTTTTCTGATTGCACGTCTTTGTAGTACGAAATATGATATCTTCCTGTAGAACAGGGGTCTCCAAACATTCCAACTTTAGGGCCATACTGTTTACTCCAGAAAGTTCCAAGGGCCAAAACCGTTTTAATTTTTTCTGCCGTTGTCTATAATTTCTAGAGTAGTCGCAGTAACAGTTAAACATTCGTGATTAACCTCATTTGTTTGAGAAGGTTCTGGTGTAGTGGAATCACTCACTTCGAGAAAAGCAGTATTTGGAGTATAATAAGCTAGCAGTCATGACCACAGCCCAGTCTACTTAGGGAAGGCGAAGGAAGCGGAGCTGTGTCTGTTGTAAAGTAAAGTAGTGCATAACCCCGTTAAAAAGACTGATCTGACTAACGCCCATACGGAACTGTATTTTGATTAAACTTGTAATTTTTGTTTGTGGTTTACTAGTGCGGAAAAGAAGCGAAATATACCAAATGAATGCAGAACACTTAATGATCAATATAAATTTCAATATTTCATGATTAAGTTCAGGTAATAAAGTTAGATTTGCAATGAAACCATAGCCGTTTTCAAAGAATATAACATTAAACATCAATATAAAACGAAATATTTTCAAAATTACTCAAAATGTACAGGAAGTATGCGGCTAAAAAAATTTGAAGTTTTGAAGCGCGGATTAAAATTGCAGCTATCTTTGGTTACGAGAGTCAATACTGAACAAGAGGCTGCAACTCGTGCCAGCTTTCGTGTGGCTCTTGAAATCGCAATACGTTGAAAACCAATTACCGACGGAGAAACGATCAAAGAATGGGTAAAAGGTAAATTTATTTTAAACTGTCAGTTTGTCAGCAACACCGTGGCTCGGAGGGTACAACACTTCGCAGAAAATATATCATCTCAAATGTCTGACAAAAATGAACATCTTGAGTGGTTTTTTCTGGCCTTGTCAATAGATGTGTCAGATATGGCCCAGATGTTGATTTTTATTAGAGGAGTAAATAAAATCAGCTATCAAGTGTATGAAGAACTTCATGATATTAATGCCTTTCACGGCACGACTTCTAGGGTAGATATTTTTAAGGAAGTTGACAATGCCATTAATAAAAAGAAACTACGATGGAAAAACTTAAAATCTGTAACAACTGATGAAGGCAAAAACATGTGTGGTAAAAATAAACAAGTGGTTGCACTTGTGTCAACGGCAGTAGAAAATGATGGTGGATTAAACTATTAGTCTTACGTTGTATCATTCATCAACAGTCCTTATGCGGAAAATGTTTGGATATGTCTGAAGTTCTAAAACCAGTCATATCAGTTGTTAATTTCCTCAGATCCATTGGGCTGAATCACTGACAATTTAAACTTGGAACACAGATTTATGAGTCTTGCACTGGGGTTGTTTCTCGTGGGCTGTTTTTTTTAATTTTTGGTACTACTTACTTGTGTGAGAAAACATTCTCCAAAAAGAAGTACACAAATAATGTTTACAGACCTAAGTTAACCGATGAGTATCTTAAATCACTTTTAATAATTGGTACAAATAACATTGATCCACGACTACAAACTATTGTCAGTGAAAAGTCACAATTACATAAATCTCAATAGTATTTTTTACCAAGTGGATACCTAGCGGTTTCATTTGCGTTATTTTAGCTTTTCCGTTCCTGTAGGATTTTCACGATAAAAATAATATGTTTGATTCAGGATATAGAGGGTGTCCCACCGAAACCGCACTTCAAAAGTTTATGGACTTCTAGTGAATGTATTTTAATGAAATTTTCATGGCCTATGTAATCAACTGTGCTCTATTTAATTAAAATATTTTCAAGATTATACGACTTCCGGTTATACCGGAAGTCAACACCAACTTCCTTGTTTCAAATGGATACTTTTTAATACGTATTTAGATTCTACATACAATTCTGTGAAAAAAAAAATTAAGTAACATAACGTCCAAATTTAAGCGTTTTCGAGATAATTGATATTTAAAAAAAAAAAATGCTTTTTCAGTTTACTTTAAAAATATATATCTCCGACGAAAATAAAATCAAAAGGCTGTAGTATTGGCTACATATAGCAGATACTTATGGGTATCCAATGATGAATTAATTTTGAAAAAAATAATATACAGGGTGTTCAAAATTTCAAATCACATTTGGTCAAATTTAAACCAATATATCTCGTTTTTGTCAAATGGAACACCCTGTATATTTTTACATATTCGGACGCAGAATTTAATTGTGCTTTGATATATACTAGCGTTCCCTATCTTCTTTACTTTTAAAGTTATTAACATGTTTGTAAAAATATGTCAATATTCTGGCCCTAAAAAAGCAATGCTTATATCATTAATGAGTGACATATCCCATAGTATGCAGTACGCAACACTTCTATAGAGACTTGGATAGCTAAATTCCGAAGTAGATTTATGTTTTCATATAATTTGCTAGTTAATATGTCATTTTCTTGCCAATTTAGTGTTTGATCAATATATAGAACTAGGTATTTTCGGTATATACTGAATTTGGTTACATCTGAAATATTGTCACTTTTTATTAGTGTTAACATTATATTTAATTAAAACACTTTGTTATTTCTTTTCTTCACTTTTGTTTTATATGTCATATAAACGTTAAAGAAGGAAATAATAAAGTGTATTAATTCAATAGTGATAACTTCTCACAACTCAAATCAAATCGTGAATAAACATTATATTGCCAGTTTTTTTTCCGGACTAATTAAAGTGATGTCATCTGCGTACAGCATAACATCAGATTGAGATTTGTGTGTAAGGAGGTCATTTGTGTACAAGATAAATAATGATGCCCCTAGGATTGAACCTTGGGGAACACACTGTTTTACAGGTAAAAGCCCTGAAATTGTGTTTCCAAATTTTACTGATTGTGATCTTCATTTTAAATAAGTTTTAATGAAATTGCTAGCATCTTCGCTAAAGCCATTTAGTTTTTTATTATTATTATGGTCAAATCTAGTAAAATGGTTGCACAATTAGAATTGTTCTCAAATGCTTTCAGAATACTTTGAATTAGTTTTAAAATTGCATCACTGGTTGATAGTCCTCTTCTGAACCCGAACTGATACGTATTTAAGTATTGGCAATCTGATTGTATAAAATCCTCTTAAGAATTTTTGAAAATACTGATATAATTTAGTGCGTCTGCTTTGTCTCCTTTTTGAGGATTGGTATTATTTATACAAGTTTCATTAGATCTGGAACGATGTTATTTTGAATGCAATAGTAGATAGCATGTGTTAGTGGGGATAATATAGACTCTTTACATAATTTTATTAAGTCCGCCGTGAAGTTAAGAGTCCTTAGATTTACCATCTTTCAAATTAAGTTTTATATCTCTCATCTGAGCTTTTAAAGTGACATTTCTCCGAGATATTAGGACTGTTTATATTTTTATTAGTCGGGTAATTCCCCGGATGGTTAGACTTAATGATATTAATAAAAGTATCGTTAAGTTGATCGGCTGACATATCGCAGTTGGTATTCATGTTATTTGTATTAGACTTTATAATTTTCACATTATTATTAGCTGATATTTTTGCGGTTTGTATGGCTTGTCTTGTTTACCATTCAAAGAGTTTTGCAAAGATTGAAACAAATAGTAGTCCTATTGTGTAAGCTTTGGTGAGTCTGGTGGATGTTCCATCAAATATTGAGTTTACTAGCATATCCCAGCATGTGAAAATGTCTTTCCATTTTCATTTCGCTTGAAAAATATTTAATAATTGTGCGACCTTTCGAGTCGTGTAAATTTTATCTTCTTCAGTTTCTACTGGCCTTCCTGAACGTGGCGCATCTTTAATACTTAAACTACCCGAATATAATTAAGCAAACCAATCCCGGCACTGGCGTTCTGTTAAGCCTTTAAGTTAACCTTTACCGTATATAGCTCATAACTTTTTATAGGTTGGCATTGCGTTTTTGTCCTTTTCTGAAGTAGAGCTGTAAAATTGCCATATTTTTTGATTTGCTTTTCCATCTTTTGACTACTTCTTTACGAAGATTCACTTACATTTTTTTTCTAATTACAATTGAAGTGTCTCTTGTCAAATAGTGTTTAGAATAGATTATTGAACTAAAAGTAATTGGTTAAAAATAAAAGGGTAGGCATCTATTTAACAGATGATACAAATATTAATACAAGTAATAAAATATTGTACATGAAAGAGGAAAAATCTAAATGAAGAATAAATTAGTGCTGCTATTTTTTCAGTGAAAATATAAAATAAGATCCATAAATTACTTCTAATTCTATTAAAAAATATACATATAATATTTTTTAAATATAGGAGTAATAAATAACTAAGCCATAAGTATTTTTGATTTTTTGCCTGTCTTTTAAATAAAAGATGATATCTAATTCCTGTTTTTGGTTTTAATTTCTTTTTTAAATCATAAAGATGCACCATTAGTTGTTTATAAATTTAATAGAGAATGAGGTAATATATTTGATTGTAGGATGTTTACTTTGTGGTACTTTTCATGGATATGACAAAAAAAACTTTTTTATAGAATTATAAGGAACACAATATGACAGACGACCAAGAAAAGCTAGGCAGTTGGTAGGTGAATTCTTGAGCAAAAAATATATTGTTATCGACTATCCATCGTATTTAAGTGAATTAATAATAGATAATAATAATAATTTATTTGACGGAATCTCCTGTACAACCTAGGTGACTATATTGGATAATAATCAATAATAACAAATTAAAACAATAAACACTTTGTATTTTTACATCAGTTTCATTGAACAGATTGTTTATGGCTTATAGATTTCAATGTTATCCATTTCAAAGTACTTTCATTATTCCGGGCACATGTAATATATTACTGTGCGTGAGACAATAATTAACTTTTTTCCTTATAGTAATATAAATTTAGGTTAATCTAATATCGATTTTATTATTTATTGTAGGCAAAATAATTATTTTTCATCGTATCAAATTTCTATTTCAATACCATCGCTAAAACGTCTAATTTTGTATAATTATAATACCTTAAAATTAAAAGCATTAATTAAAACTAGAAATGTATACTGTACGTTTTTATGTTTCTAAATAATATTAGTCATTCATAAATTTTAAGATTAAAATATTATTATAATAATAGAGAAGTTGATTGTTCCCAGGTCTTAATTATACCTAATTAAAACGACACGAACTAATCGAGAACAATTCAATTAGTAGCATTCGGCAATAAAAATACTTCAAAATATCCAGGTAATATAAAGTAATAATTCAATTTAAAGTCTTAATCAACAATTCAGAATTAATTTTTATGAACAGGTGGTATATTGATTTACGTATAACTATATAGTTTATATTTATATGTGTAGTATTAACATGATATTGTAAAAAATCAATAAATAAATAAATATTTTGTAATAGTTTAATCAAAATAATATGTGCTACAACTGAATCCCGTAATCGCTTTTTATGTATTAATACGAACGTACCATCCATGGTATTACATTTTTATTTATGAATCAATTTTCTTTCCCACTTTCATAAAAGCGAATATAGTTTTTTTTTGTTCTAGGTAGTTTAGCTTCCATACTTGCATTCGCATGCCCATTATCCTACTTGGTTGGATTAATAAACGCGGCATGTTTATACAAGTGCGCTGTGAAATCTAGCACAGCACTCTACGGCCGATACAAGCCCGAATACACACATCCAGACATGTCAGGTATTGAATTTTTGATGATACACCATCCTAATTTAGTATCCAATAGATAACACATGTCGTCATACATCATCGCCTATTTTCCTGGAAACACAGTAATCAGCAGATGAATTAGTAACGTCCCTCGCATATTAACTATTCAGTGTCAATCACTTTAAAATTTCATTAAACCAAACTCCAATTTACGACACTGAATTTTGGGGTAATTAGTGGTTAATTTAGGGCTGTGTTAATATGAATGATTTATGCTTTCAGTTATGTCCAGCAGTATACAGTACAGCATGTTGCATCAGAATAGGAGGCAGCAAATGCGTAAGAGCAAAACTTTTTATGACATGCTTCCGGACTATTTAAAGAAGAAGAAGGTGGCTGTCACTACATCAGATTGCCGGAGTACACGGAGTAGAAAAAGTAAGTCAATATTGTTTTTTTTTTTAATATTTAATAGTTTTTATATTTGTAACAGGTTTCATTTAATTTGTTTTTATGAGTGCTAATCGTATAGTAAAATTGATATACATATGTATAACTGACACCACTACGAAGAATATAATTATTTAAAGCCAGTAAATTTATTATATATAAAATAAAAATCAATAATGGTTGTTCGTAGGTGTACATAATCATTTTTTTTAATCTTTACCAGAAATAATATGAATTACAATGCAGAATAGAAAAATAAAAAATATTAAAAATAATTAATGAAAATGTGCAGTAAATAAAAACATTACTTGATATATTAAATGAATTAATATCAAACCACTAGGATTAACATATGTGTTTCAAAACACATGTTTACTATTTGGATTTTGGGTTTTGCAGAAATAAACATTAATTTCTTTAAAGAAGCATATATAATTGACCTGCATTTTATCTAAATTCTATAAATAAACAATTATGACGCTCTCAATCAGAATTTTTTTACACAAATTTAATAACATTTAAAATAAATTGACCGAAATAAGTGTTTAGTATACAAAAGTAGATGTTTTTAATATAAACTTGTTTAGTAATAGTGTCGACAGGATTAATTTAATTATATAATTAGAAAGCTATTGTTCTAAATTATTTATTAAAGAATTCATAAAACTTACATATATTTTTTTTTTAAATAACACAAATTAAACTTTATTTATGTTACACAATTTCTTATTTTTAGTGAATGTAGTTTTGACACAATTGCTGACAATAATAAAGTGTCGCTTATTTTTTATCCGATTTTAATAAATAAAACATCAAATTAAACCATTTTTAAAAGACTTTAATAGGAACAAAAGACGATCAAATATTTTTTTTATTGCACTGTATATATATTTTTATTGATTCGCAAGGAGATTTTATTTCTGATTATAAAATCAAACTTAAGTCGAGAAATTGAGGATTAAAAAAAAATAAAAAGCCAAGTATCCATTGTAAACAATATACAGACCCTATTTTAAATGTCAACAGTGACAGTGACAGCCATTGATACAATACTGCAATGATTTTTAATTATTTCATAATTAAAATGTTGCAAGATTTCAAACACTGTACTAGAATTTTGTGCTACTACAGAAATCGTTTTGCAGTTTTTGAAATCTTGCTACATTTTTATTATGAAAGTATTAAAAATCATTGCAGTATTGTACCAATGACTGACACTGTCACTTTTGACATTTGGAATAGGCTCTATATATTGTTTACTATAGGTACTTGATTTTTAATTTTATTTTTAAATCCTCAACTTCTCGACTTTGGTTTGATGAATGGATTAAATCGTTTACAAATTTAGATTCAGAAAAAAATCTCCTTGCGGATCAGTACAAAATATATATACAGTGCAATTTGAAAAAAAGGTTGATCGTCTTTTGTCAAGAACTGGATACAAGAAAAAATATCAGTTCAGTTCATATTAAAGTCTTAGATTCATTAGAGGCTGTATCGCTAGTTTGCGCAAAGGTAATTTTTTGATTCTTGAAATTGCTAATCGCCTTAACCGAAACCAATCTACTACCATGCGTTCCTCTTAGGCATGAACTAAAGAGAGCCGGGACTATCTCTGAAAAAGAACCGCAGGACAAATAAGAACAAATGAGGTTCAAGACCACCATTTTCGGTTTATGGAAAACAGAAACCAATTCTCTACTACCAGATTAATTGCCGATCTATTGTTAGCTAATGATTATTATTCTGTAAACTATGAATGGTTGACCACAGTATTAGAACTTACAATCCTATATGCCACATCTTGTGTTACCACTAATGACTCAACATTGACAGCAACGTTTGATGAATACTGTTTGACGATACATGATAGCATTATGTAATAGGAATTCCCAGCGACATGTGGGGTGATCTTATCCCATTTTCTTTCGTTTCTTTGGCAGTTGACATTATGATAAGAATACTAGAGAACTTACGACATCCCCCGGGAACGCTACAAGCTCCTTAGTACGAATTACAGGTTGCTTCGGATACAATACCTTAAGAGATTGTCTAGAATCGATACTACGAAAAGTTATTTTTCTTTCAACTTTAATCAAATGCTATCTGCCAAGTTTGGTAAAAAATTCCTATCTCTTCTTAGTGTAATGATTTCCATGCTACATAACAGGTGAGACAAAAGTCCCGTTACCATTTTGATTGCGCGCCATTTGGGTTCTGTGACGTTTAGCTCAGTCTCGCTTTAACCATTGTGTTGTGTAGATGTCCACATTTTATTATGGATAAATATACGCCACAAAAACGAGCAGAAATATTGACAATATTTATTGAAAATAATCGTTCCATTATTGCCAATCAGCGGAAATTGCGTCAAAAATATCCTAATCGTTCAGTTCCTCACAAAACCACAATTTATCGTTAACATGCGAATTTTTGACAGTACGGTACGACAGCAGACAGGCCTCGTTCTGCAAGACAACGGACGTCTCGCAACGCTAAAAATGTTGCTCTGGTGCGCGATAGTGTTACAGAGTCTCCAGAAACATCAATTCGGAGACGTGGTTCCCAGTTACACATTTCTGCACGCAGTTTTAGGCGAATTTTGAAGACTGATTTGAAAATGTTCCCGTACAAAATTCAATTAGCCCAAAAATTGCTACCGAGAGATCATGATCAACGAGTTGAGTACAGTAATGCAATCCTAAGGCTGTCTGGTGAAATTGAAGATTTTTCGTCTAAATTGATAATGAGCGATGAAGCCCATTTTCTTCTCAGTGACCACGTCAATAAAGAGAACAGTCGATTTTGGGAAAGACAAAATGCTCAATTAATTCATGAAACATCATTGCATCCACTAAAAACAACTGTATGGTGTGGTATTCATGCTGAAAACATCATTGGTCCCTATTTTTTTTTTAAATGACCAATGAAATTTTCTTGTGCCTGAAATGAAAGAGCAAGGACTAGAGGACATGTAGTTTCAGTAAGATGGGGTCATAGCACACACAGCTCGTTCAACAATTCAATTATTGAATGACGTTTTTCCACGAAGACTAATTTCACGATGTGGCGATTTAGCATGGCCAGCCAGATCTACGGATTTAACAGCAGCAGACTTTTTCTTATGAAGTTTTTTAAAATCAAAAGTTTATGTGAATAAGCCCCAAACGATTCAACATCTTAAAGACAATATCCGTCACGAAATTGAAGAAATTCAGCCCGATATGTTGAAGGATGTCATAAAAAATGCCCTAAAAAGAGCCGAAAGTTGCATAGCGAATGGCGGACACCATTTAGAAATAATTTTCCAATCTTAACAAAAAAAAAAAATTAGCAAATAAAAATGTTATAAATTAAAAAGTATATAAATGATAGTATTTTGAATAATGAAGGTTTTGGAATATAGCTGGGATAAAGTCTAAATAGAAGAAGGATATGTGGTAAAAGGAGTTCGAGAATTGCGTAAATAAAAGATGTTATTGGGTCATAGAAATTATAATGGAAGAGTGGGTGGAAATGAAAATCTCACTCTCATGTGGTTAATATACGAGGCAACAGAGTTTGTAGTGAAGGAAAGAAGACAATGTGAAGTTTTTAGAGGGCGGAGAAGGTCTGGTATGTGTTAAATATTATCAGAGACTATACCAGATGAATGTGAGAATATTGTATATTAATAAAAACTGCGATAAAATAGGAAAGGAACGAGAATTGTACGAAAACATACACTGAATAACCGCGAATAGCAGTGATTGGGTCAGATGAAGTTAAATCAATGGAAGATTGAAGGATGTCATAGTTGGATGCGAAAGAAAAATGAAGAAAACACATAAGAAAATGTTTACTTAGTTCCCTAAGAATTGAGAAAGGCAATGAAAGAATGCATACTTAGCACAGTAGAAAATAACTGTCTGACGATAGCCAGAATTAAGTAAAGTAGTATATATACAGAATGTGTAGAATCGAAGAAGATTTGTGAAATATTCCAATAAAGGGGAAAGCAAGAGACAAATAAGAGTGTCAGTATAAGAATAGACAAAGAATTTTAGAGGAAACAATGGACTTATATGTGGAATAAACATTTCATAGAGGAAGAGAGTAAAATATGGAGAAGCGGCAAGCATGGCGAGATTAAAGGCTCAGATGTGGAAGAAGATAGGAATGGGAAAAAGAAAAGATTTAGGAAGCTGCTAAATCAAATATTAAGAGGAGAAACCAAAATACCGTCATTAGAGTGTGTCTGATGTAGGCAGGATGAGATATTACTGATATAGACAAGTACAGGGATATATCGGTAATGAGTATTGGGTACAAAAGTACTATGGCCGTGGTGAAGAACTGGCTAGAGAAATAAATCGAGAATAGTGGTTGGTTACAAGAATTTCGAGGAGGTTTAAAAAGATGGAAGGGACAAGATATCAGCGTTTTACTCTGGCAAGAGTAGTAGAGAGAGTAGTGGAAGGGAGAGGATGTGTTATTAGACTTAAAAACAACCCATGCTATAATGCCTAGAGAGTTTAATATAATCTCTAAGAAGGAAAGAAGTATGTAATGAAATGGTAGGGCGGATAAGAAGTGTATATGAAGAAGGTTGGTGCGATAGTGGAAATGTAAATGTATCAGATAAATTTAGGACATGGACATGGATCGTAGTGAGATAGCGGTGTCCGTTAAATCGTATTAAATATATACAGGGTGTCCCGTTAATGCGGGGAAATGGCTGGACCATAGATTCCTGAGGTCAAAATATGACGATTTAACGCAACTTATCTATATCCAAAAATTTAAGGTTAAGCCGGAATTTGGCTTCAAAGTTTCAAATTTTTTTATTTCTTTTGTTTATAACAATTGAACGCTTTATTTGATTTTAATGAAATTTATTAGTAATAAGTACCATAATATCATACATCATTTTAGTTATTTTGGCCATTAATGATTGACAGGAAGTATAAAAAAACAGTAGTACCACCACTTAAAAACTAAAATATTTTTTGATTGGTGCATCCAATAAAATCCAAAAAAATCTACTTGAAAGAGCATTAGATTTAAAAACTTTTTTGACTCTTACTTGTTTTTGATATCTTGTACAGTTTTTGCACAAAACATAAAATATGAATATAGTATACACATTATGCACTCATTAATAAGTAAATAAACTTACTCAATTGAAAAAAAATTAAATAATATCAATTTATAAAATAAATCAAAACAACATCTAACACTTTTCAAACAATTTTCTTTGCGAAATCCTAATACAAACGAGATATCTGTTTGTTCCAAATATGAATATTTATGAACTATAATAAAGTTAAAAATTAATTGTCAAAAGACACTAAATAATAATTATTATACATAATTTACATTTTTTAAACAAAGACGGCCACGAAAAACATTTATTTTCGATTCGATAAAAAACTAGATTTTGTTTTTACTAGATAAAAAATATATATTTTATTTTTTTGTGGGAAAACCGTAAAAGATATCAAATATTATTAAGAAAAGAAAAAGTTTTTAAATTAAATGGTCTTTCTAGTAGTATTTTTTTAGTTTTTATTGGATCCACCAATAAAAAAATATTTTAGTTTTTAAGTGGTGGTACTACTGTTTCTTATACTTCTTGTTAAAGAATAATAGTCATAATAACTGAAATGATGTATTATATTATGGTAGGTATTAAAAATAAATTTCATTCAAATCAAATAAAGCGTTCAATTGTTATAAACAAAAGAAATAAAAATTTTTGAAACTTTGAAGCCAAATTCCGGCTTAACCGTATATTTTTGGATATAGATAAGTTGCGTTAAATCGTCATATTTTGACCTCAGGAATCTATGGTCCAGCCATTTCCCCGCATTAACGGGACACCCTGTATATTAGCAAATTAGAAGAACTATTAGGAAAGGTCGGGCGGGTGATATAGTAATTGGAAAAAAGCAAAATACTGGTATACGCGGATAATCTGGCGAGAGATTGGGTAGGGATGAAAGATATGTTGAAGAAAGTTTAAATCTATGTGGATAAGAGAGGACTTTATAAGAGCACAGGTATAGATATCTCCAAATCAGAGGCCCGCAAAATTAATTTAAAATGTGGTTTAACCTGTACTTGCAAATTATGCAGAAAATAAGGTGATGATCTAAATAGCTTAAAGTCAGCTATCATTGCTTTGCAAGAAAAAGTAAAATTACTAAAATCATCACAGCCTTCGTCACTTTCAACACTTTCAACACTCACCGATGCAGAAAAACTAATTCAATAAATTCGGGAGAAGGACATACGTAAACACAATATAATTATTTATGGCCTGCAAGAAACGCCCAGGCTGGGCAATTTCAAAGTGATCTGCATGAAGTGAAAGAGATTCTCTCGATTCTTCAGATAACCCAAGAAGTAATAAAACCAATTAGATTGGGAAAATATGATCCCACCAATAATAATAACAAACGCCCTCTACGCCCAAAACTCGCCTAGGAATCATTCCGTAATATAAGAAATCTGAAAAAAAACCAAAAATTCAAACATTTGAATTTATCTAAAGATCAAACTCCTATGCAGTCCGAGTTATACATGGAAACAAAATGTGAACTTATGCGACGTACATCTACAGACGAGTCCAATCTTCGGATCAAGCATGTTTCTCGGAATTCCAACAATTATTTCCGATGGTTCGGAAAACTAATTTCGTCAAGAAGAAACCATTTATCTAGCTTTTATTATCAAAACACCCGTGGACTATGTTGAAATACTCAATTATTCTATACTAGCATATGCAGTTGTTCGTTTCTAACAGAAACCTGGCTGAGATAGAGATTTTTCTACTGTTAACAGAGCTACTGGCGGAGGTGTTTTAATACCACTTAATAGTAACGTTACATTTTAATATATTGATGTGTCGCATATAAATAATTTGGTACCATTCTAATTCTGATTTTATGCAATACCACCTGATACTTTTGAAACCTTAGAAATTTTTATTCTTGATAAACCAATATTATTAGTTAGGGATTTTAATATACTATTGTTTAGCCATGATTTATTATCTAAACCTAGAAATCCAAAAGCTACGGCCTTATCCAACTTTGTTAATATTTTAAAATTAAAGCAACAAAAAAATGTAAAAAATTCCAATGATAGGTTACCTGACTTGGTTTTTTGTAACTATGATATTGATCTTAACATATAAGAGATAGCTCTCCACTTGTACCTGAAGACGCACATCACCCTGCACTCTCTATGTTTTTAAGCTACGGATTAGATCAGAATAAACCTAGCCCTTTTCCTGTCAATAATAATGTACGTTATCATTTCATCCAACTACCTTAATCTATACGATGATTGAATTCAAAACAGATTGGTCATTTCTTAAAACACTTGCCGACATTAATGCGGTTTATCATGCATTTTATGATAAACTATATAACATTTTTAATAAATCCGTGCAATTAGCAAAACACTCTAATAGCTCACAGTATCCTCCTTGGTTCTCCGTTGAAATCAAACTTAACATTAAGTTAAAAAACCACTTTCACCATAAATGCAAGCATACAGCTTCAACTTTTTTTCGTAACGAATTTAAAAGACTTAGACGACTAACAAAAATTCAAATTGCTGATGCGTACAAACTTTACATTCTAGAGCTCTAAACTAACCTCTAAACGAATCCTAGAGACTTGTGAAAGTACATGCATCAGAGGAATGGTACATCTACAATTCCTGGGTAGCTGCCTGATGAAAATGCTTCTTATTCACCACTACAAGATAACGTTAATGCATTTGCTAATGTTTTCTCTAGTGTATATACTCAAAAGGATTTTTTGAAACCTTATGAGATTTTCTCGAATCGGTAATCCCTAGTTATGCCAACCATTTAGAAGTCGGATGTTATTAAAAGCATCAATCGCATAAAATCCTCAAACATATGTGGAGATGGTCGAATCCCGATGTTTGTTATAAAAGACAGTAGATTCGTACTCGCCAAAGCATTGTCTATTATATACAATCTTTCTGTAGACACAATGACTTTTCCTGATGTTTGGAAGCTGGCGGTAATTAGTCCAATTTTTAAACGAGGGGACCCTAGTAAATTATAGACCCATTGCTATCCTCTCCAATTTCGCAAAAATGTTTGAACATATTATCAATAATCTATAATCACACTAAGAATTATATTGTACAGCAGCAACATGGATTGTTTGCAGGTCGGTCAACGTCAACGAACCTGGTAATAATAACTCAGTACATTACTGAAGCTCTTGACAATCGCAGTCAAGTAGACCTTATATACACAGACTGCTCCCGTGCCTTTGATACTATTGATCATAGAATATTGCTAGTAAAGCTTTCTGCATTTGGACTGACAGAGAATTTTGTAACATTTTTAGCATCGTATCTGGACAATCGGACCAATTATGTATATTTTAACGGATTTAAATTCCACAAGTTTGTATCATCTTCAGGTGTACCACAGGGATCTAATTTGGGTCCATTGGGGTTTAATTTATTTATAGATGACCTAATTACATCTAGATCATGCCCGGTATTAGCATTGGCTGATGACCTAAAATTATATAAAAATATAAATATTTCATTAGACTGCATCGATTCGCAACAAAATTTAACTAAAATCGTAACCTGGTACAGCACTAATAAACTCTCTTTAAATATTAATAAATGTGTTGCTGTCACCTATACACGCAAGCTGCTCTCAGCTACTTATATATTATTTTAATTATACTAACCTGATAAGGGTTTTATATTTTGCATTGGTTCGCAGTCGTTTAGAGTATGCTGCACTTATATGGTATCCGTATTATGCCGGCAATTCTTGGGCCGTCGCACGAGAGCCAAAGCGGTTTCTTAAATTTCTAAGCTTTAAAATGAACGGTTTCTTCTCTGATCAGGCTGTGAGCTGTAATAGTTTACTGTTAGCACACAATTGTACCTCCTTGTCAGAGAGAAGAGATATGTGTAGCAGATTATTTATATTTAAGTTAATAACCAATGTTATAGATTCACTCCAGTTATTGACTTTGATTAATTTTAATGTTCCCCGGATAGCATCACGTCAACCCTTTACTTTTTTTATACCAACTGTATCTGCTAACATTTTGCAAAAGGCCCCTATTATTCACATGAGCATGCATATTATAAAGATATATTTATAGGCGCTTAACTGTATCCTTATGTAGTGTTTCTTTATTATTTTTGTTTTCTCCTTATGTTTAAATTACTACTTAGTTAAAAATGCAATAATTTACAATTTGTTAATTTCTTACTGTTTTAACTGTAAGTATTAACCATGTTAATTTAATTTAAGTTAATCTGTTTAAGTTTACTGTATTTGATGATGTCCCATTTTGGTTCTTCGTGTCGGACAATAAAGTTTATTATTATTATTATTATTGTTATTATTATTAGGATTATGGGTGAACTTAGAAAGGAAAGAGTAAATGAGGTTTGTGAAAAAAGGAATAGGGGGAATAGTAAGAGAATTAGAACAAACTGGTGAGGTAATTTAAAGGGTTAATGTATTTAAATATTTAGTTAAAACTTTTTTAAAATACGGGCGTATACTTCGAACAAGTAATTTGGGTGCACAAAAGCGTGGAGTGTTGTGAGAGAGAAGTAGGGAAAATGGTTGTTGAGCAATTCCGGAGTATCATGTAAATTATGGTATGCATGTGTGAAGTAGATTTAAAAGGATTGAGAATAAAAGTCTATAAACAAAGAGAAAATAGCTGTGGTTCCTGACGCAAATGCTGGAGGTTGAAAAAGTATTTGAGGAAACAAATAAAACTTGCATTTAAAGAAAATGAAGAGAATAGTGAGAGAGAAATTAAATTGTGTGAATTAGAGGAGGGGAGAGTGGTGTTATGTAAAGGGTGTCTCAAATTGATCTGACGTTTTAAATTGTGCGCCATTTTTTTGTGGCGAACATAGAGTACTTATCTTTGACAACTGGCATCAGGAGGTATTGAGGTTTAGTCATGAATAATTACACGATTGAGCAACGCCTAGAAATTGTGAAAATTCATTACAGAAATGGTGAAAATTTTACAGAGACGGTTCGAAAAGTCCGCACGTCTTTTGGTTATCATAACGAACTATTTCGCAACGCTGTGGTGCATTTAATAAAAAAATTGAGGTTAGAGGTTCAATTCTAACCTCGAAAAGCAGTGGCCGTTCTCGTATTGGTCGATTGATTGAAAACATCCGCAGTGAATGCGAGTTTTGACGAATGTCCTTCCACCTCGATTCGCCACGTACTCAGAAATTAGAGGTTTCAAGAAGCTCCGTGCAGCGATTTTGACTAAAGATCTGCATTTGCATGCATACAAAATTCAATTGACAAAAAACCTGCAACCAGCAGACCATGCGCAGAACCGTACATTCGCCAATTGGATAGAGGAGCATCAACAAATCGATGGTGATTTTTCGAAGAAAATCATCTTCAGCGATGTGGCGCATTTTCAACTTACTGGCTATGTGAATAAACAAAACTGTCGAATTTGGGGGACCCTCAAAATCCTCAAATGATCCAACAGTTTCCTATGTATCCACCACGAGTCACTGTTTGGTACGGATTTTGGGTTGGAGGAGTGATTGGGCCGTATTTTTCGAGAATGCCGCGGGAAATGCGGTTACTTTTTATGGAATAAATTAAATGGCATGGACTTGGAAGACATAATCTTTCAACAAGATGGTGCAACCTGCCACACTGCTAATGAGACAATGCAGTTATTGCAGACAAAGTTCCATGGGCGTGGAAATTGGCCAATAATATCGTGCAATCTGACGCCATTAGACTTCTTTCTTTCGGGTTTTCTGAAAGGAAAAGTATATGCCAATAATCTACACACCATTTCGGAGCTCAAGGAAGACATTAGAGGCACCATTAATGAAATTAGTCCTCAATTATGCCAAAATGTAATTGAAAATTTTGTCAAAAGAATGACCATTTGCAAAGAAGGACGAGACGCCAATTTATCGGATAATGTGTTCCACACATAACCTCCATGTTTGTACCTTATATTAAAATAAAAACATTCGTACTTTTCCTATAATATAATATGTTTTATTATTAATTCATCAGTTCATTTTAAGACACCCTTTATATTGAAAATGTGGGTATAAGGGAATCTAAGTGGACAATAGAGCGGAAAACATGTATAAAAGTGGGTGTATTTGAGAATGTATTGAGTGAACTTAGAGGCTTTGATGATAGGGAAAGCGAAGGAAATGAAAATTCATGACAGGCAAAGATGTATTTAAAGGAGTGGATACAATGACATGTTACCAAGGTACTTGGGTAGCATGCAGCTCAGAATGGAGAGAAGGGTTATCTATATCAGGAGAGAGACATAGAGAAAAGGCTGGATAGAAGAAAGTTACGAAAAATGTGTATTATGTATGAATGGAAATGATACTTGAAGACACTTATCATAAGAGTTTAAATGAGTGTGGGAGGAATGGGTGGAAAGATATAAATATGTGACTGAAAGGATGACGAAAGATAGTGCTGGGGAAAAGATTGATGAAATTGGAGTCGGAAAAAAAGTAGGAAATTACGGTATTATTTTTTATTATACGTGGGTGAATCAAATATAAACCGGATTTAAGTAAAAAAATATGTGTATGTATTATTGTAGAAAAAAAATGTGTTACTTTTTTCACTTGGTCTTCGCTTTTATGTACTCATTTTTCCCAAACAAGCGCCTTTAAAAAATAGTATAATAATACATTTAAAAATTGTAACTACAGTAACTACGTTAAGTGCTGTAAAGTATGGCTAGATTACTAAAAAAAATATATATATAGGTTGTTTGTTAGAGGATATACAGTATTAGAAAAGTGTTAACGAAGTAAATACTACTAAATCTACTATACATTTAGTAATATAAATGAAATATAATTATTCTTAAATACTGTATACTTTAATACTTTAAATTAAATCATATAATAAATAAAATATTACGACTGGGTATTTGTCGTACATCACTAAAACATTCTATTGCAAGGCCAGTATTTAAAACTAGGAATCTTTGTTACAAAATATTCTAAACGGTAATAAAAAACGCAGAGTACCTATACTGGAGCTTAAAAGAAAAGTAATCCAACAACAAATACACACGAATAGACGAATTCTTGTTATCGCTTTTAGAGATTCATGGAATATTTACAAGAAATAATTTACTTACAGTAATAAGAATATATACACTGAATTGTAAAATTCACAATGTTTTAACCACAAAAATAATATAAAACTTATATAACTTATTAAGATTATTATATAAAATTATAAATTTTGTTGAGATTTAAATAACTGTTTTTGCACATTATATAACTATTTATCAATCGTTATTTGTGGCTGATTATTTAATTAAGTGTAAGAATTGATTATTACGTAGTATCGGTCGCAACAATTATCTTCAGAGTGTGAGAGTATATATTTATGATTGCTTAATATTCATTCACTATTTTCATATATATATATATATATATATATCTGTTATTAAAGTTTAATACTATTCATAATATTTATTATAATTACCCAAAACATAATTTAACGTTGCTAGAATATCCGCACTATTCCTGTTGACTATCTTTAAATGTTGAATGTAAAAGCATTTAAACAAGAATTTAACTATTATCTACTAGCAATCTGGAGATGAGTTTCAGTGAATTGTATCTTTGTGTAGCTATATTAATTATTATATACGGTCTTTTCTCTTTGGAAGGGGAAAGTAAATTGATTTGAATAAAATCAAATCATTTCCGATGCTCTCATGTTTCTCTTCAATTCGCGTTTATGAGAAAAAAAATGGTTTGGTACCTAATCATAAGTATTAAGTACTATTATTATTATTATCATTATTATTATCATTATTATTATTTCGTGGTAGTCTACATGATAAAAATATCCAAACGAAATAAATCTATTCTTTTTAAAAATAGAATAGTATTTTCCGTATTATCACTAATTAATAGAAGTATTATATTGCAAAAATACAAATAATCTTGAATATTCGAAACATTTCTATACAAACTCTGTTTAGCGTCATTTTGTATGATCATTTGTAAAAAAAATAAAAATAATTGCCAAGATTTATGCTTTATTTACAGCAAGTTAAATAAAGTTTTTCAGGCCTTTATTCCGAACATATTCACTTCAACGGAAAATTTATGGATCATAAATTACTATGTATTCAAGATCTCCTATTATCAGCATAAATTCGCAGCCCCCTTCGCTTATTTGTTCCTACACGTTCTATTATTTTCGTCTTTTCTTTCTTGCCGCCTGGCAATAACTTACCCTTATCTGAGTTCAAGAAAGGCGTCTCTCTAACGTATTCATCGTACAAAGTGATTAAAATCGGTAATTTGCATATATTAAACGGAAATCACTGGGTATTTTCGCGTATGCATATAAATAAGGAGTTGTCTATTCCAAAGAAAATCCTATTAATTTATATAACCAATACAGTAGAGTTTTCAATATCACTTAGTAAAATACTGAAAGTGTATGGCTTCTGAATAGTTTTATGATTGTACTATAAGAATGTATCACCACACAGTGGCTTCATCAGGTAGATGAAAAGATGATTATTTTCTTTCTTTCTCTCTTTCTTTGACTTTTACGTCCCTCATAGAGATTTTGCTTCAAAACTATCCTCTACCATCCAAAATATGATTATAACAACTTACAATTATGGCTTATATAATAATTATTAGTTAATTCTTTACAAGGTAAAGGACTTTAATACATTTTTATGTCGATTGACCAAAGTTGGGGAATAGGCGAAATGATATGCATACTAACACAATGCATGATTCAGATAACAAGAAGATGGATCTATACACACACGTACCTATATAAATAGACAAACACATACACATAATATTTTGAATAGGTGTTGCGCTTTAATTGCTAGATTTTTGGACCTATATTAACTAATAATTAGTAAGTAACAGTTCTAGTGTTTATAGGCTATCGACCAAGGTCTGCCCGAGATTCTCAATAAAATAAGATAAGAAAATCATTGGCATAAAGCACTTTACGAGCGCATATATTTTCAATTTAAACATTATTCTATGTGATAATAAGCGAAATAGTCAATTCTGGTTATTTATTTGTTACAATTTAGTTTAGCCATACATTTAAAGATTTTTAATACTTTTCTAACTAGGATTAAAGACTGATATACAAAAGTTGTTATAAATAAAATAAATAAAATTGTTTCTAACTTGAAAGACCAATTATGACTTAACCGTAAACTTTTGGATATAGAAAAGTTGTGTTAAATCATTACATTTTAATCAGCAATTTCTCCACATTAACGGGACAAGAATCTCACTTATTGCCCTAAAATAATTAATTTTTAATCTTGTATGTTTTATTTTAGGTCCATCTGGAGATAAGGAGTATCTTCTTTTAGACCATTACAGTAGTTCTTCATTGAACGATCTGGCGGCCGACTCTGGCTCAGAGAGTGACATAAACGATCCTTCGCCCACATGCAGCGATGTCGAAGATTCCGGCAGTTCTACAGATATTGACGCTGTCGTCCAAGAATACAAAGACAGGATTCAAGTAAGCGAAGTTTGTTATTATATTATGGAGTTGTAAAATTTATGGTGTATAAATAACAGAAATTAACTTTTTTATTGATACATTCCAGGGTGTTTTTACGATTCGTATAGGTGTTTTTTTACAGGTGGCGACCACGAATAATTTTGCAGAGAAAAGGACTCCCTCGGTGTTAACGAGCAGAATGGTTATTGGCTTCATTTTTATATTATACGTTACATCGACGATGCTTTCCATCGCCATTCGCTTGAATTTTATTCAACTAATTTGGGCTAGTATAGCAAGTAAGTATACTATTTTATATTATTATTTTCAGAATTTTCGAAAACAGTGCTATCTAAATATATAAAATCACAGGACAATCTTAATGTTATCAGTAATAATTAAATATTGTCAACATAAATAAAAATATAAAATATATTACTAATTTTTTATTTTTAAATGTATAAACAATTATTTAGAAAAGTGGTATTGAAAGGAGAAACATAATGTACAACGAAAAATTAATGGTAGTTACTTGTTATAAATATAATATTACGCTTTTCTTGCTTCAATTATAAAATATGGTTTCTAATTGTGATTATGTCAGGGCTTTGACTGAGTCTGAGTTTCTCGATCTCAGAATATACGTCATTTATAAAACACCAAAGTAGTAGTTAGTATAATATTTTAGTACAGTATAGCAATAAATTTTAAACATTTTCATTATATCCAAATAATATAAGTAACTGATACGAAATATTCAATACTTTCTATATGATTGATAAAGTAAGAAACTTTTTTATACAAAATTTTACATGAATTTTATTTAAGAAAGAAGGTCAAAGATGTAAATAAATACATAAATACAACTTGATACTTGTATAATATTCCATCATAAATTATATAGTCTGTACAATATTAAACACATAAACATATTTTCACATTAGAACAAATCTTGAAGGTTTTTTTTTCTATCGTTTCCTTGTACAAAATTCCCACATTTATTCTAGCTTATATTATATTATATGCACCAATTCATCAACATGAGATTAAACTCTTTAGATTGGGTAAACAGCGCACTGATTCCAGACCCCGTCTTATTAAGGTAATTCTAAAATCACCTTCTGTTGCCCAAAACATCTTGAATAGTTCAGGAAAATTACGCAACCATGCAGAATTTAGGCGTATCTACATCAACAAAGATATGACACCTCGTGAACAAGACCAAAAGAGGAAAATCTTGGAACAATTTAAAACAAGAAAGGATAGTGGCGAACGGATCATTATAAGATACAATAATGGCATGCCCCGTATTGTGGCTCAAAAAAAACGCACTAATATCCAACAGTCAACTATAAACTTGTATTATCAAAATGTACGTGGTCTCAATACGAAAACAATTACATTTTCAAACAATCTTCATATTTCATATCATGACATAATTTTGTTAACTGAAACATGGGGCAATGAAACTTTACACAACAGGGATCTTTTCATGGATAATTACAACGTTTTTCGGCAGGATCGACTTACAGGCAGAGGTGGCGGAGTAATTATAGCTTTAAAATTGTAGCGGAAAGAATTAATTTTAAGCATTTGGAATTGTCTGACATGAATATTGATTTGGTTTGTGTGAGACTGCGACTAGTTAGTACATCTTTATTTATTATTGTGTTATATATACCACCACAAACGCCTACATTAGGGTATGAACGTGTACTTGATTGTCTGGAGACCTTACCTTTAATCGATAATAATTTTCTTATAATTGGTGATTTTAATATATACAATTATAAGAGTTTACAATGTGCTAAATCTAAACTTATTTCAAATTTTATGGAGTTTTACTCCGTGTCTCAGAAAAATTTAATAACAAACATTCATGGCGGCTTACTCGATCTTGTAATGTGTTCCCCAAAATTAAACACAATTGTGAATCGTTCAGACATGCCCTTAGTCGCTGAAGATAATTATCATCCTGCTATCAATATAGAATGCACACATGCACCTGATCAGCACATAAAGCAATTTACTTCGGATGAATATTCCTTTAATTTTCGTAAAGCGAATTACATTTTGTTATACTCTTTAATTCAAGAAACTAACTGGGATAAGATTATACAAGCTGATAATCCGGATTCTGCGTGTGATGAGTTATATAAGATTTTGTCAAATTATATAGAGTTACGTGTACCCAAACATTCCAATAAATCACATAAGTATCCGTTCTGGTTCTCTCCAGACACGATTATAAAAATTAAACGTAAAAATCATTACAGAACTGAACTACGAAAATGTAACTCTAGATTTAATAAGATGCAATTTTCTACATAATGGAAACTTGTAAAAAGTAACATTGCTAGGGATTTTGATAAATACATTAATAATGTCGAAACAAATGTTAGTAAGGATCTCAAAAACACTGGTCATTTATAAATTCTCGTAAGGGTAATACGAGGATTCCTGGTTCACTAAAAACTGATGGCACGGTTATCAACAACACAAAGGAAATAGCAAACACTTTCTCCAATTTTTTCTCTTCTGTTTACACAAAAAATGTTATAAATAATTCAGCACCTAAACCGTTTGTTAATACAAATATACTAAATATTAATTCATTTACTATGTCTGAATTTTTAGAAGCAACAAACCACCTAAAATCAAATATGACAATGGGTGCGGATAATAATAATAATAATAATAATAATAATAATAATAATAATAATTTATTAGTGTTCATCACAGTAGTGTTACACAAGTCATACATATAGAGATATTAATGGGGTAAATAAGATTACATAAAAATAGAATTACATTTGGTGTATAAATTATACGGAAAAAATATTTATAAATAAAAAGAAGTAATAGTCAAAATCTGAATAAATATAAACATGCATTGTACATAACAGACTTAAAAGATACTAAAATATACCATATATAAAGCACATATACAATAGTATATCTTAAGTACGATAAATAAAAACATGTGTTTAATTTAGTAACAATAAGGAATACAGCTAAATAAAAAAAAATTAAAAATTAAATATACAAGAGATCTCTAGCAGAATCAAAACGCAGTGCAATTAAAGCATTTCATACTTACTGCCGAGAGTACATAGTACAAACTAAAGGTTCTGGATAGCAAAGGCAAACCAATACAAAAATATTTAAAGCATAGTATAAAAAAAATAATTTAAAAAATATAATTCACAAGACAAAACATTTACGATTTATAAATTAACAAAAAACAAATTAAAATTCAAATTTATAAAATCAAAATTAATACAAAAGAGGTTAAAATGTTATGTTACGATAAAATTTATAAGGTAAAACATGATAAAACTTATAATATAAAAGATAAAAGGTAAAAGAATAATAAAATAAAAATAAATTAATAAAAGTCAATAATTTAAAATGACGGACAAATTAAAAGAAACATCACTATAAGTTAAACGTCGTACCTATGTCAAATATAGAATAAAAACAGTTAAATGTTTGTCAATGGTGTAAAATAATGTACCTGCCTTAATAGTTAAGGATTGTAGACACATATTAGGCATACCACTTTTGCATATATACAATCTTATTTTGAAACATAATAAATTCCCTAAAGTTTGGAAAATTTCAAAAGTGATACCAGTACATAAAGGCAAGGATACAGATGACGTGAAAAATTATCGACCGATCTCCATTATATCAAATTTTGCCAAACTGTTTGAAATTATGCTTTACCAGGTCATATACAATCATGTGAAACCACATTTGTCAACACGACAGCATGGCTTTATGAGGGGAAGGTCTACGGTAACTAATTTGTGTCGATTTACTACTTATATATCTGAAGCCCTTGACAATCGGTGTCAGACTGATGCTATCTACACAGATCTATCAAAGGCTTTTGATCGCGTTCAGCATAATTTATTATTAGATAAACTACACTTATTTGGTATTAGTAACTCTTTGCTACAATTATTAACATCTTACTTAAAAGACCGAATAAACTATGTTGAATATAAGGGAATGCGATCTGATATTTTTTACTGCACAAGTGGGGTCCCTCAGGGATCAAATCTTGGCCCACTTTTATTTCTAATCTTCGTCAATGACGTGGTCAACAGTTTTAGCTCGGAAAGCCTCTTATATGCAGATGACCTGAAATTGTTTAGAATTACAAAGTCTGCTAATGACTGTAAGTTACTTCAAGATGATTTGTTAAAATTATATATATATGGTGCAATGATAACGGACTTGAAGTTAATGTCTCTAAATGTAAAACTATGACCTACTTGCGGAAACGCGAAGAAGTTGATTTCTGTTATACTTAAATAATACAAGCCTTGAGAAGGTAAATGTATATAAGGATTTAGGAATTTATTTTGATACGAAATTAACATTTAACCAACACTTTACAGAAATTTGCAAATCGTCTTATAGAATGTTAGGATTTTTAATAAGAAACACGAAATTATTCAAAAATTACGGTCCATTAGTTAAGTTTTATTATGCGTACATTCGTAGCAAACTGGAGTATTGCTCTGTAATATGGAATCCTGCATACGCAACCTACAATGATATGCTAAATCGAGTTCAGCGAAAATTCTTGAAAGTGCTTTACTTTAGGCGTTATCGAACATATCCTCCTCAAGGATATGATATTAAGTCATTGGAGTCCGAATTTTGTGTGGCGCCCCTTGATAAGAGGCGCATTATAGCGCAAATATTGTTTATTTTTAAACTAATTAGTAATGAAATAGATGACCACATCTTACTGTCTATGCTCAGTTTTTATGTTCCCAGGCAAAACAGTCGCTCGAGGATCACTTTCCTTACAAAATCTGTTAATACGAATCACCATAACAATTCCCCAATTGTGTCGATGTGTACAGCGATAAACAGATATTGCAGGGATATTGATATATTTGCGTTAAGCAAACATAAATTACTTTATGAGCTGCGGGAGAGCATTTGATTTAATTTGATTTGTTTATAATATTTTTGTCTGTTTTTGTTTTGTTTAGGTAGTTAAACATATTTTTAATTTGTTTTATATTATAGATTAGTCTTAAGTTATCCTGTAATAAGTTGTATACAACTATTGGGTAATAAATTTATTTATTATTATTATTATTATATATACCGGGTGTGGCACTTAAGACGCCTCGGACCATAGCTCCCTTAGGATAAAAGCTATCGAAAAAATTCTAAGAGCAAAGGGGTGCATAATTACCGTCGCTATGTTTCAAAAATATTTCTAATCATCAGTGGCGCGCCGTGCTCCAGTGGCGTACCAAACTTATGTTTTTTTTTTAAATGGAATGCCCTATTTTTTATTGCAGATTTGGAAAGTGCTCGGAGAGTACTTATTTTTTTATCTAACATGTTATACCCTTCACATTAGCGGTTTCGCTGTTATAACCCCTTCTTTCAAAATTGCGCCCCATTTTTGAGATTTTTTTGTAGAGAAACTAATTGACGCCGGCGCCTAAATTTTGAATTGAGGCACAGGTTAAGACCTCATATACCTTCACATAATTTTTCTTCGGGTAATTTATGGAAAAAAAAATTTTTGATTGATCTTCGCATGTTGTCATTTTTTTCGAAAATTTCAAATTGCACCCCCCCTAAAAAAATACGGCGTTGTACAGCCAAAACTCTAAATTTTTCATTGATACAAAAAAAAAATACACATTACATAACAAAATTTCGGAGGCGTCTTAAGTGCCACACCCGGTATATGTAGGGATATTAAAAAATACTTCAAAATGCCATCTTCAAGACTAATGTCTATTCCGAAAACCGGATACAGTCCAAATTTTTACCAGTATTAATACCGGTATTCACCATAAATATACCAGTATTTTCGGTATTGGAACATTGGCGCTAGTTGATACATGGTAAGCTTGATTCGAGAAATCCCACATGTGCTTCATAAAAACAAATGGATCCCCTCCACTGTAGTAAATTAAGAAAGAGATACAAATTAGTTATTGGCCTGGGAATAATAAATATACGTAAGTAAATTTGGAAAACTTAGAGTTCAAGAACCGTGAAATATGTGTATCCCAGAGAAGACTAAATAAATTTTTGTCTTTTAGATATTAGTTGCTCGATTTGCAATTTTGCGAATTACATTTTATTTTTAAAAAAATGTACACATTTACTGATGATTACAAGCCTCTGCATTATATACATAATCGTTAGCACTATTAAATATGCTGCAGATAAATTACTTTACTGTTAATCAAACTTATTTTACGGTTCCTTAATAACTTAATTTTACTTTTTATTATTAATAAAATAAAATAATTGTTTTAGAAGTAGGAATTCAGATAATAAGCACAAAGGAAATTAAACGTCACGTGGGATTCACAAGTAGCCTTCACACACATTTAAAATAAATTTAAAAACTAAAATGGACGTAGCAGCAAATAAAGAAAATGATTGCCATTAAGTCATTATTTTCAAAGTCAAAAAAGGAACAGTTGTGTAAAAACCTGGCTTGTATGGCTACGCGTGATGGGCTACCTTTTAGAATGTTTTGCTCTTCGAAAGATACAAGAAAAGGGCTACACGCTTGGGGATATAACCAAAATCAGCAGCAACAATAAAATCTCTGACCATTAAATATAGCAAGAAGATAAGAAAAGAAGTTATTAATTATTTATGTAACTTATTTGATAGCTACGGTCTGCGAAAACTGACAACGCAAGCAACAAGGCGGGATTCATGCACTGATGACTTATTTTCAAATAATATTAATATTGCTGGGAAATTAAACGTAGTGGATGCCGGGTTATCAGACCACCGATGTCTATTCATACAAATCTCATGTCATCACTCGCATCAAATAAAAAAAATTGATAAGGCCTGTAACTGAAGCAGGCAAAATAGGCTTCTACAATATAGTATTAAGCCATGATATGTCCCATCTAAACCGATTAGATGTCAATGCAGCATGCCAGTACATAATTCATATACTCACGGATGCTTTCAATGAAACATTCCGAGAACGAAAAGTAAAAAGCCAATTTCCATCAATACAGTGGTTCACACTCAGACTACAGATAATGTGTGAACGGGTAAATATGGCTAGAGAAGCTTATTTACAGTCTAAGACGCCTGCCTCCGCCCAAATTCATAAAGAATTAAGGCAACAGTATAGACTCGACATTAAAACGGAAATAAAAAACGCAAACGGTCGATATATAAAAACGGCAATAAACCCCAATAAAGCTACATGGTCACTTGTGAACTCCAAATGACCAGTAAAAAAATCGGCAAACTCCCAGCCAAATATCACTGCAGATGCATTTAACAACCATTTTTTGTCAATACCCAAATCGGTAATAAATAACTTACATGACATCGATCCTATACAGCGGCAAAAACACGCTTCGCAGAACGTAGCTCTCAATATTTTATATTTTCAGAAGTGTCTTGTACTCACGTTAGAGAAACCATAATGAAACTAAAACCGAAGGGCACCACAGACATATACGGCCTAAACATGAACATAATAAAGCTGATAACTGATCTACTTGTCGAGCCCATCACATGACTGGTAAATGAGTGCATCAGAGAGTCCATTTTTCCGGACCCATTAAAAATAGATAAATGTGTTCCAATATTCAAAAAAGGAGATCGTAACGAACTAAATGACTACAAACCGATCTGCATCCTACCTGTTATATCAAAAATAATGGAGGCTAATATGACAGAATTTTACATTAGATGCCTTCAAAAATAACGAAGTTGTTGTTTCTCAGGAAATACTTTAGAAAGCTTTACTATTACAATATATCTCCGAAAGCCTGATATATAACAATATATCAGGCAGGAAGCAGATCGTAGGAATAAATAGAGGTCACTCGGAACAAACTAACTTAGACTATGGTGTTGTGCAGGCCCACTCCTTTTCTTAATATACGTAAACGATCTCCCAAATAATATTACCCACTCATTATCAGTCCAATATGCAGATGATACCACTCTGGCCTGCAGCAATATATCTTTAAACGGAGCATATTCTAAATTAAGTTCCGATACAAACATTATCACTGAATGGTTTAATGCAAATAACTTAAAATTAAATGATAACAAAACAGTAGAACTGGTTCTAACATTTAAACATATCCCTTGGACGGGCACAAGTCCATCGACATTTATTCGGACTACATATAGACCGGCAGCTTACATGGGAATACCATGGGAAGGACCGCCTATCAAAATTAGCTAAAAATATATTCGTCTTAAGAAACATTGCTAGATCAGTTCTGGAGGAGATACTTGTAAAACATACTTTTCCTTTGTCCATACGGCATCATTCTCTGGGGGCATTCAGCCATTATGAAAGATGCCTTTAGAGTTCAGAGACGAGACGTAAGGGTTGTAGCTAACCTAAACTACAGGCAGGATTGCAGACAATATTTTAAATCTGTCAAAATCCTAACAGTACAATTCGCATATATACTACAATGCCTGTTGCACATTCGTCAAAATATGAATTTTTACAAAACAAACAATCATCATCATAACCACGAAACAAGGAAAAAAATGAGTTATGTATCGGTTCTCACCGCTTAAGTAAATCCAAAACCCGCACGAGATACTTCTGCATAATATTTTTAAAATGTTACCCTGCGCTGTAAAAATTTTACCCATTAAATAGTTTAAAAGCCCTATCAAGAAATATTTAATCACGAATGCATTTTATAGTATTGATGAATTTCTCTCCACCAACCACCTAAATATTTGAAATCTGGAACCGTTTTGCCTATTCTTATCTATGTTATCTCTTTTACTTACTGTACAAATGCAATTGCAATCAATTTCACAATGTCCACCTTTTAGCCAGTCTTATATCGTGTTGATAAGACATTCTTCAATCTTAAACTGTAACTTTTAAGCTTTTTACAATATTTTGATATGTAATGTTAGTAATTTTTATATGTTAATTCCTCAATGTTATTTTTGCAATATTTACTCAGCGCATCACTAATGATTATTTTATTTATTATTTTCGA
The DNA here is from genome assembly GCA_963969525.1 of Ontholestes murinus. NCBI lineage: Eukaryota > Metazoa > Arthropoda > Insecta > Coleoptera > Staphylinidae > Ontholestes > Ontholestes murinus. The sequence goes on along the minus strand of OZ018398.1, from coordinate 4,071,419 downwards.
AACTTAAAAAAGATTCAATTACAAAAATATTAATTCCTCTTATAAAACGCATAGGGATTAAAAATAACAAACAAGACAGTAGTAAAGATTTTGATCTTGCAGATGAAGATATACCAGTAACAACATCTCTCTCTGCTGTTAATACTGCAACTGTTTCATTAAAAAAAACAATTAGAGAGTGTTATAAACAAAGCAATGACGAATGTTCCAAACCCTAAAAAACAAAACAATGGATTGGAAATATCAGCTTAAAAAAATACAATTTTTTAAATAACACGGAATAAAGGGAAAAGGGCGCAGCTAAAACTAGCTTATGAATACTTTTTAACAATACCACCAACAAGTGTCGAGTTTGAACGAGCCTTTTCGACTGCTCAATATATAAATACAAAAATAAGATCAATATTAGATGACGGTACATTGGATCACATATGTTTTTTGAAATCATATTTCAATTTGAATATAAAATAATAATACTAATTAATTTAATTTATTGAAAAAGTTTAATTTAATTTTGTTAAATATTGCATTCTTAAGAATAAAGGTTTAATTGTTTAGTTGTGTTTGAAATATATTTGGAGTACCCATATATAATAATATAACCTATGGTAAGTAAATTTCAATTTTCTAAAGGCGAAGATACCGAAATGTTTTAACGGTATTGCATTCCCTATATGAAACGGTGTTAGGTAATCATTTATCGTTGTTTCAACTGTTACAGATTTATGCTTGGAACTGAGTAAAAGTTATTTTTACCAGTTTACTTTTAAAGATCGTAAAAGTAGTATTATCTATTGTGAAAATTCTAGAAGAAATGCATTCCGCATTATCTTCTTTTTCGTCGCAATTATTAGTAACTTTTTTCTGTTTGGGTGGATAATTCTAAGTAACTAAATTTTAATTCCAAATTTATCAGGCTTGTTAGCATGTGTTGCGTAAATATACTTTAATCGGATATAGTTGTTCATTTATAGAAATATTAGCAAACCGTTTGTAATAGTTTCGGCTATTTCAAGTAATATATTCCAAATTATAGACGACATGATAAATTTGTCTATTCACAAACGTTGACTTCGCTCACATTTTTTTTTTTATCAAAGTGGTTAAATTTGAGAGTTTCTGTAAACTTACTTCTACTCATAATTTCTGCGAAAGATAGACCCCCATATGCTATTCTTAATCAATTTCTTTAAACTCGGCGCCTATATTATTTATGTTTTCGAAGGATTTGTACTGTTTTTATTTTTTCTACATTCTTCTGTGGAAAAGAAATCTGACGATAACCTGATGATAAGGTTTTCGTTACCTTTTATTACACTAAAATGCAAATTTCTATCTAAAATTTTAGTTACTTTCTTTAAGTTTTAATTCACAGTTATTTTCATTGAATTAACAATTATACCCAAATATGCAACTAGGTAAAACAAGTTGAACATGTTGATCCTATGACATTATTAAACAAAAATTTGATTCTAAATATTAAATTAAATTGTTTTTACTTTTGTTCTTGTTGGTTAATCAATCTAAATATTCTTGCATTTCTATAAAAGAAGTTTGGGTTTTATTAATTTCATTAAGAAATTAACTAAGTTACTTGCCTGTTTATTTTATTTCATGATATAAATATGTACTAAACCCCAAAACAAAAACTTATTTTACCGCCTTAATGTTATTGTTGATGTTGTTACTTCATAAACTATGTTCAACTGGTAGTTTAAATGGTAGTTCTATACTTAGTTTAAAAATACATAGTAGATTAATTTCAAAGTTTAGTAATTAATCTTCAGATATATTCATATAATCTATTATTTCTTCGTAAAGCTACATCATCTGTTATAAATAATATTACATAAAATATGTGTAAAATTTTAAACTAGGCATCTAAGTAAAATATCTTTCCATCACAATTTTTATAAGATCCCTCAATTTCAAGTGTAAATCACAATTAAAACATTTTAAAATATCAATGATACATTATTCAAAATTCGACACCTAATTAGGATTACTTGAAATAGTATAATAATTTAATGCGAAAGATGTAGAAATGGTTGATGATACAAGTTTAAATGTAACAGTTTTTCTAAAAAAATATTATTGAGCACCAGGTATAGTATCTTGTCTTTTTACAATTATTTGACTAACAAAAAATATCTAATTTAAATTTGATAAAATTATGGAATAGTATTTATTACTTGTACATGTTATTAACTGTCACCACTAAATAGCTTTCTTTAGAAATTGTGCGTTACAAGAAATACCTTATTATGTAGGTAAATAGAATAATTTTCTGTAAGGTTAAAATTTAAAAGTAAAACATATACTATGATAATTAAAAACTTCAATAGATAAAATGTACATATGGTTAATCCCGTGTTTAATTCTCAAATATATAGTTTTGAATTATACTATATCTAAAAGTATTTTAAACTATTTGTTTTTATTAAGATTTTATACTACCGGTTTATTGAGATAAATAGGTTATTCACCGCAATACTTGGTAAGTATTGCAACTGATATTTGGTATCTGCTATTTTTTTAGACTTTAAGGAACCGATAACTACTTGTACATCAAATTTTATCGGCAGCGTATAAATTTTCCCGGATCCCACCTCATCCGGAATCAGAAGTTTCCGGTGAACTTTTCCAATATTTGATAAGTGAATGAAAGCAATGACCCAATAAAATATATTTCTTGTGAAATTCCCCCCTTATTTAAGAAGTTGTCGTTATCAATTGTTCGGAGTATTACACCGACCGTGAAATCGCTCCCCGGAGCCTTCGATAATTTCCGCCCCCATGTACCGTTTCACCCCTTCACCCCCTTTTTCGGCAGCAGATTCGCAGGGGATGAATGATGCATCGACCGCGTAACTGTTCTCTCCAGGATATCCGTTCCCCGGGAAAGTGTCAATTAGATTTGACGAGAATCGGGCTAAAACAACCTCCGACCACGCTTATTAAACTAACGATAGAATAACTTCCCTCGTACGCGCGATCCTCCTCCAATCGATCAAATCTATCAAGGGGTAAATAAAATTGAATCCTGTCAAATATTCGTTGTGCTACAATTAATCAAAGTATCACATTTATAGATATATATATATATATATATATATATATATATATATATATATATATATATAGGATGTTGTTTGTTTATTTCATGTGTTTTCTTAATATTGATGAAAAAAGATGAATTATAGAATATTTTTGTTAATGTAATATATTAAATTATTCTTTCTTGCAGCAAATACTAAAAAACAAAATTTAATGATACGACTGAATTTAATTATTAATTTAGTCATTAGTAAACTAAGTAGTAATTTTAATAATATTTTCCAATAATACATATAATTTTAAAATACTTGGCTTTTTTACTTCCGTAAAACTGGACTGTTTGCTGGGTTAGCAATAAAATTAGAATATAAGGTTGTTTTAAATTCAAACAATTTATAGAATATAGTACAAAACAAATTGTAATTCATGAAGGTAATACACAAATCCATGGATTGACTGAAAAAATACGTAATATTATTGATAAAATAAAGCACTAACGCTTTTAAATACAAAACGAAAAGTAAATGAACACACTTACATCATTTTTTTTTTTAGTTTTTAAGGTATGTTATAATTTTAATGTTATTTTATGCTATATATCAATGGTATAATAGTTAGCTAATATGTTCTGTATATCTAATGTGTAAGTTACGAGGGTGCTTTTTTTAATTCGCAGAATGGAATAGAAGGTGATGAAATAATATTACAAAATATTTTTTCTGCTTTAATATATTTTCTTGCAACCCTAACATTCTCAGATTTATGAATTAAGTTGTAAATACCTTCATAGAAAAATGATGAATCTTCATCGGCAAACAATTTCTTTCCTTAAAGCTCTTATTTTCAGATGTAGAACAAGATAATAGTCGCTGGGAGCTAACTCTGAGCTCTATGCAAACCAGTAAATGCAACTCGACTCTTGTAAAACATTGTCGTGGAAACGCAAGACACCTTTGGTTTAATTTCCACTTCCTTTCTCTCTGATAGCCTCTTTAATTGCTATAATATTTAAGCGTAGTATTCTCCGTTTATAGAAACACCATTTTCAACAAAATTCTTTCTGTGGCCTAAAACATGAGTGGTGTACCCTTTTTATGGCATTACATGAAATCTTGCTTAAACTTAGGTTATAAAGCATATTATAACGTTGAAACTAAAATTATTGCTAAACTTACTAAAAGAATTTAAGATATGAATACTTATGCCAAATGTTTATTACATTGCATTTAACTCTGACCAAACATCATGATTTAAAATTGTAGCTAAAGAACTTCTATAGAATCAAAATAACCCTAGATATAGCAATATTCTTCTAATTTTTGTAGTACCATCTTCATCTAATGAAGGTTAGAAACTTTATCAGCACAACCCTTACTATCTTTTACAAATTTTTTTACAAAATTATATTTGATATTTACGTGTTTTAAACGTTTGTGATCCCATTTCTGTATGACATGAATGAAGAACTCGGATCTCTCTCATTCCAACCATTCATAAGATTCTGCATCCATAAATATACACATTTACACAGGTAGCAAGAGCTACGAATTTAGCTTCGGTAGAAGACTGTGCTACAGTGCTTTGTTTTCCTGCAACCCAGCAAATAGTATTTTCATGCAGCATATATATATAACCACTTGTTGACATTCTGTTTTTGTCATTTGCATGATCCGCATACACATTTGCAATTAGAGTTTCTTTTAGTTTCTTTTCTTTACGATAATATAATCTGTAACCTTGTGCCCCTTGTAAATATCTTTGGATTCTTTTTAACCCTTTCTCTTGGATCGCTCTGAAGTCTACTAAAGAAATTCACAGAGAAACTCAAATCAGGTCGTGTAGTTTGCGTCAAATACATATCTTCAATGAACTCTCTAAACGGTACATGCTCATCATTTTTTTGCATTCTTCAATGAATTTAGCTTCCATTAGCGTGCTCACAGATTTACAGTCATTTATGTTGAATCTACTTAATAACATTTGTATATAGGCTTGTTGACTAAGATACATTTTTTCCATCGATGTACTTTGCCATCTTTGTCAGTCTTTGTTCTAAACACCCAAAGATTACCTATGGCCTTTTTGCCCTGTGGCAACTCACATAAAGACCATGTTTCATTTTCACTAAATGCATCTAATTCTGTATCAACAGCTAAGTACCATTCTTACTTGTAATTTCGAACGTCGATATCATCTTAGTCGATGGGAGCATTCTCAACATAGGCTTCTGCACTGTATACTAATACTGCGTCATCATTAAACCATGCAGGTTTTGGTTTTGTGCGTGAACTTCTGCGTATCCTCTTCTTCTCGTTGATTATCTATTTCTGTGTTTTATTCCTCAACTACTTCAGCATTTAACCAAAATTTTGAATCAGTTGATTATCCATCAGATTCATCGAATCTAATGTCCTTTCCATAATAGATTTGCCCATCATTGGTGTGCCAGAGTTTCCACGATGAGAATTTTTCTCTTGTCAGTTCCTTGGGCCCATGCAAATATACTACACAACCAAACACTTAATATTTTAATATTTTGGTTTTGATCCTACCATACTTCCCCGTTGAGTGCACATGTTGGACTCCTGTTCAGTAAATATAAAGGTGTTCTCACCGCTTCTAACCAATAACTTTTGTCTAGTTTCGAATTGAACAGTAGACAGGTAGCTGAATGCTGACTGTCTCGCTCTTTAAAATAATTTGCCATATCCTTCAATATGTATTACCCACCATTATCATAGCGAAATCTACTAATTTTGCTATTGAAATGTGCTGCTGCCATTGTTTCATACCCCTTGAATTGTTCAAATACCTCCGCCTTTGTTTTCATCAAATAGGCCACCACGAAGTGTGTGTAATCATATATGAATGTAACCATATATTAACATCCATCATGTGAAATCGGCGTGATCCATGACATCACTGTGAACTAGCTGCAGTGTTCATGTTTTTGTTTTATTCCATGGCTGCTTTGTCTGTTCGCCCTTCACAAATATCTCACATATGTCTGACTGTGTATATTCAGATTAAATGCATTTCCTAGACTTGTTTAGGATGTTTATTGATGTTGTCATAGCGTATGTGCCTTAATTCAATGCTTTCTACAATATGTGCATTTATTTCATATTTACTAAAATTTAAAACATATAACTGTTTTTAATTTAATTTTGTAATAGTAACCACTCTTTCATATTTTAAATTACACCTTGGCCATTCTTAAATATCACCCGAATACAATTCTTTTTTAGTTTTCGTACTGATAACAATTTTTTTTCTAAACCGCAAACAAGTAGCACTTCCTTGATCGTGATCAATATAATTCTGCCATATGTTGTTGTATATTTGCATTTCGCAAAGCTGTCAGATTGCATAGATGCACCCGTTTTTGCAACATTAATTTTAATAGAGCACTTTAAGATTTACCAGTGGTGTCTTCTCATTGCCCTATGTTCCGTTCATCCTGAATCAAGCGACCAAATGGACAGTGGAGATCCGCCAATATGAGCTCAGAAAAAGACAGCTGAACCCTCTTCGTCTTCATCCTCTTAATCATGTATGCGTATTGCTGCATTTGCTGAAGATTCGCACGAGCACACGATAATAATAAAACATTCCGCATTTGTGATATCTCACTCCACTTTGACCTCCGCTTTTCGTAGAGTTTCCGGAGTTGTTGCTTCCTTGATAAGTTGCAAGAGCATTTGATGGCTCAATGCGTCTTTCTTTTGTGGAATCGGTTTCAATTGCTGTTACTACACTATTGTACTCAGCTGGCATTGTGAGGTGAGGGTGACAGATTATGTCAGTTTCTTCCAAGGTGGAACCTGTGTTCTTCAATTCACGGGATAAATTTGTCAAAATTGAGAAAATGATCTGAAAGCACCTATCGAGAAGAATTAAATTTTAAAAGTAACAGCCTCTTTCTTAACAATAACTGACCAGGAATGCTTTCTCTCTAGGATGTGTCATCTTCCAGATCTCGTAAGCACTCTTGCAATCCTTTATGTACTCTAAATAACTGTCTGCAACACGCTGTATTATTTGATTGCGACATCTTTGTTTCGATCTTCTGTTTTGTTCTTGTCCGCCATTTGCCCTACTGTATCGCTAATTTCAACCATGAGTCCGTCTTCGTAAGATGTTTTAGTAATTTCCAGGAGATCGACATCGAGCAATGTACTCATACGAAATTTCCAATTGCTAAAGTTAGTTCTATCGAATAAGGGAATTTTTATATTTATCCGACTCCGTCATTTTTCTATTCTGTTTGCTATGCTGACTCGCGATAACTTATACACTTCCGGACTTGTTTTTGTCCAGTTACAAACTCACAGCTGGGCCCATAACCTGAAGAATTGTAATAAGGGAGTTCATAAATAGTGTTTATTTAACTACATACAAATAATTAAAGCGTGACAAAAACACATGTACACGCGAGACCGTTACAAAAACAACTGACTATCTAGTATCATTCGCATCAACTTGAAGGAAAGAAAATAATGCGCATACGCCCCGCATCACATCGTAATAATAACTAAGAACATAATGTATACATTGTGTATATTACAGCAAATTTTTCCTTTCATTATCAGTTTTCCTCATTATTTCGCAATTTGTAACACGTGCAGTCCGTGGAACCGTGAGCAGTCTACAGAAAACCCATATTTCAAACGCTTCAATCCTATTCATAGTATTGACTTTTAACGTCCAACGTTAAACATCACATAATACATGTAACATTTTACAGATAGATATCTAAGTTTGAAACAAAGAGTGGTGTCGTATAGAAATTGTCTTATTTTGTAAAGTTACAAAAAGTCTGTACTGCTATCATTGTAACTAATGGATGTCTATCAACACCAGAGGAGGTGGCGTTTTTTTATTGTACTAAAAATTCTCTTCTTAGATGGTTTTTAGGTGTTCTGATACCGTGAAGAAATTCGGGTCTCTTTTAATAGTACTAATATTATTAGCTAACATGCTGATGGCGACGCATTCGGTTGCGGCCAATATAGCGTTAGCCATTTACCATTGGGATACAATTAATGGTGCTTTAGATTGACGGGGCCGATCCTTAAGTAACAGGCTCATTTACACACACACACACACACAAATAACACGGCGGAAGAACCACGTGGTCGATAGCCAAACACTTCTATTATTAGCTAAATATTTATTCATCCTTTTCAAAGATTTATTCTGGTCATATTAGCACTTAATCAGATTTTATTGACCAACACTTACAGTTAAATTTGCCTGTGGTTAAAGATTACAATCTAAAGTATGTGAAGTGGATTAAAAAAACTTATTATGTCGGTTTTTACGCATAAAACAGAAATAGAATATGCACGTTCCTTATGTAATGATTTTATGAGTACCAGTCAGCACCAATTTAATAACTGTAATTATACTTGTGATATTGGATGTCGTGTTCTTTAACTTCTTATTTATAATTTGCTTAAAAAGTGATTCGACTCGTTTATGCAATATTTATCATTCATTAACAGCTATTTTTTTTTAATACTTGTAATAAGAATAATTAATTACATTCAGATGTAGCTACTTTAATTAGATCTAGAAGTTGTGTTTAAATGTTTTAATGAAGATATTGATTTATTTGTTCCTAAGCGAAAAATAGTTACAATTTCATTTTTCTGTCGGATTTCTTTAATTTTAATCAAGATAATTAAATTAAATCGGGCTATGTATACACAATTTATCACTTAAATTATATTGAGAATATTGAGATGATTATACCTTATAATATTGGTATGTTTTGGAAGTATTGTAAATTTACAGTGGGAGTGGTGTTGGCCTTTCTTATAGAATACCCAATCGTGAAAGAGCTTTTAATAGCAATAACTTTGGTCTTTTACAATTCACGAAAACCGAGATGAACGATTGTTTATCGGAAATCAATGCTAACGCTACACTAGGTTCTGACGGAATGCCTCCAGCCAGTTTATAAATCTAGCCTAATGAACTAGTACATTATTACACACATAAATTCTCAAAATGTTGGATATATTAATACATGTTAGTCATCATTAATAACGGAATCTACAAGATTAACGAAATCGAATTTGCTATTTTCGATAATTTTTTAATAACTCTCTCGGGAATGGTTAAGTGATGGATTTCATTGATTTCAGTTAGGAGTTTGATAAGGTCAATTACTGTTGACTTCTGTATAATCTGTAAATTATAAATATATACAATATTATGGTTAATATGGCGGCCGCTTTGTTAAATCGGTCCGCCTCGGAAGGAAATTTAAGTATTTGTTCGCGTACGGAAAATTGTTACATATGTAATAAATCTACAAGTGAAGACGTAATCAAGTGTAATATCTGTGATTTGAACTTCCACCGAAGCTGCAACAAATGCGAAGGCAAACTGGGAATTCCGGCCTGTGCCAAATGTGACAAAAATGGTATCCAAAAATGTACCCTGCAACTACTAGTGTCGCTAAAGTCCACTGTCGATATACTGGAGAATAAAGTAAGTCAGCAGAATGTAGTAATTAGTAAACAGAATGCAGAAATATTGAAATTAACATCAATTATTAATGAATTAAATTTCAACCAAAAAAATGTAAACACAAATCGCAAGATTGCGGATAGTCAAGATACAAACCCAATAAATACGAACGGGAAATCAGCGAGAATCACACAAAATTCCAAAGATGGAAGCACAATAAATAAAAATCAGAATTTAATTGTCGATTCAAAATGTTCGCAAAATACAAGACCTAATAATGTCCACAGTTCACCGGAAAAAACTGCGGAAGAAAAATCACAAGAAACTGCCAAAACGTACTCTGCTGTTATAAAAGAAAATAACATTAATCTTTCATTATTTGAAAAAAACGGCCGAAACAGAAAATCACAAAATCAACAGGACAATAAACCATCAACCACGAAAACGTTTTTCTTTTACGGGACAATCGAATACCACCGATTTGCCTGCCCCCAAAGTAACGAGAAGAAAATGGATTTTTGTTTCCAGATTAAATAAAGATTTTAAAAAAGAAGACATTATGGCCCATTTGTCTAAAGCGGGAGAGTTGTCCTATGTAGTGGAGTAATTAAAACCCAAATATCAAGATGCTAGCTATTCGTCATTTAAAATCGGTATTCCTGAGAAAGTGGAAAGCATAATTGTAAATCCAAATTTTTGGCCAACTAACGTATTTGTGAACAGATTTTTCCTCCCAAATAAACGCAGGATTCCAACTTTTCAATCGAGCCCCCAAAACAGGCTTCGAACATAGCAAGTACTGTTAAGAAAAATAATAATTTAACATTGATACATCAAAATGTGCAGTCCTTAGGAAACTGTATCAATATTGTGGAGGCAATGTCAGCTGAATTTAATTGCGATTTTCTTTGTTTAACTGAACATTGGCAAGATGAATCACAATTAAAGAAAATTCAGATAAATAATTATATTTTACAATCATTCTTTTGTAGGGATCATGCTAAACATGGTGGAACTGCAATATATGTTAAATCGACAATTAAATGTAATGAATATGACAAATTAAATTATTTATCTGAATGTAGTGTATTTTAATGTTGTAATATAAAATTCACGGTTGGACATCAAAAATACATAGTAGTGTGTTTGTATAGACCACCTAATAGTGATATTATACTTTTTTTTAAAGAAATTTCATACATTGTTATCCATTTTATTCCATGAAAAGTTCATTTATTTCATTGCTGGAGACTTTAATGTTGATATATTAAACTTCAACACCAGTACATTAAATTTTATAAATATATTGGAAATGTTTAACGCACATATAACAATAACAGAACCTACAAGAGCAACATTATCTTCAAGTACGTGTTTAGATAATATAATTACTAACTATTGTAAAGTAAGTAAATTTGATTCATGTGTGCAAATGCACTCTTATTCTACAAGAACCAAATTTAATTTAAGTTACCCGATTCATAAAAAGAGTGTATATGAAAAAGGACCATTTTAGAGTTGCATAAAATTGTTTAATCACCTACCCCAAAATATAAATATAGGGATTAAATTGTTTCATGTTCGAATGGCTTAGATCCTTTAGAAATAAAGATTTATGATATAGTATCTAAAACAGAAGTGCATACCATAACTATATACTATTATTATTATTATTATATTTTTTATATATTATTTAAATTGTTGAACTTCTTAATCTATGCTGATGATATGAAACTATATCATAAAATATTTATTTTTGCGAATTGCTTCATCCTGCAGACCATATTATAGTCTGGTAATGTAAATGTTTTTCTAAAAACATTGGTCATTTTTGGCCCATTACATATTTTTTATAGTCACCCAGATAATACCAACAAGTCAAGAATTTCGAAAATAGTATATAATATAAAAAAATATCACACATGCTCCCACACTACCAAAAGCCCTCCAATTCCTCCAAGAGCTTATTGATTCCCTTGAACGATGGTTTGCAAAATGGCGCATTAAAATCAATCCCCACAAATCACAGCTCCTAATCCCTTATCACCCCAGCAATAATTCACTTCACAAAGTCCATATTTCCCAAACTGCGATCCCTCCCTCAGTTTCCATTAAGTACTTGGGCATAACCATTGATCAAAAAATTAATTTTAAAAAACATACAGCCATAACAAAAAGCAAAATTACTTCTAGGGCAAAATGCTTTAGAAGTTTAAATTACAAAAACAATGGTATTAATACCAGAATCGCCGTAAAAATTTACAAGATGATCTGCCGCCCACTACTTTCCTATGGTTGTGTCCTCTATCCCAATCCCAGGAATCCAACCTCCCGTAATATTAAAGTTAGCGAGCGAGCATCCCTTCGTACCCTAACAAAACTCCGTCATCCTTTTAATCCTCTACAGAATCCCTCCAATCAGTTATCCCCATCCTAGAACGTCTTCGATTCCTATCAGAAAAATTCTCTAAAAATCCTTTTAACTTCCATATATTATCCCTATAATGTCTTCCTAGAAACTCAAACATAATCCCTAAATTTAAAAACACACTTTCTACCATTTTTTTATTTCATTTCATCATTTCATGCATCTACTCATTAACGACTGACGCCATATGACTGGAAAAGACAAGGCAGAAATACCTCTGGTCGATAGCCTTTTGACAGATTAATACATTAACACATCATTAATTATTCATCATTTTAATGTAAATATGTACAAAATTTGTCAATAAATATATGTTACTACTAAAAAAATGTTTACTAATACACGAATTCTGATCTGAAATTGGCCGGATCTGGAAATGAAATACATACAATATGAATTAAATGTTATTCTTGACATCAAGTTTAGTTCGTACCTACAACATTATATAGACGATATTCTGATCAGATAATTTGGTTTACCCACTACTGAATCAGAATTACAGAATATACAGAATTTAAAATATACAGACAATCAATTTTTTATTTTTTTAGGAAAAACAATATCTACGATTCAACAGCAATGCTCTAATTCTGATCATTTTTATTTATAGCCTTTTATCGCATACAAAATGATTTCATGAAGAGTGTATTAATTATACGTAGTGTCTTTCTTAGCGTTTTAAAACGAACGATGAGCTGTCAAAAGATAAATATCATAAATTTTAATCAAATATAGAAGCACTATATATTTAATTAAACTTGGCAAATGCAAGGCCATTATTTTCTTTATGTCCCCCTATGATATTATTTTAAAATAATTGCCCTGATTTTGGGTACCTTAGTAACCCTATAACGCCCTTGGGCGTTAGAATTTTTATAATACGCCCTAGGGCGTTATTTTTCATAATTCATTCAAATAACAAAACTAGTTCAATAATAACTTTTTCCTTAACGTTGAAAATTTCGTCCACATAGAGTTCGGCGCAAATGTCTGTGATATCTCTTGAAAGTATGCCAACAGCTCCGTTTCTCAAACTTCTTTTACTTCTATTCTATGTATCTTTCTCCAATTTATGAAAGAAATATATTACTTCTCATAAACTGGTCAAGATTTCTTAGGCAGTAACGCTTGTCTTGTCTTATCTGCTCTTGTTTTTATTGCCTCCGGTAAAGCAGTCATTCTTAATTAACGTGAACTTAAATTTCCGAAATGAAATTGAAATATGCCAATTAGGGACAGGCACGACTTCATTGATTTATTGATTTTATATTTTTATTAATTGTTTACATAATATGGAAATAGAATATAATTTAATAGTACATCATATTTCTGGGGACATAAAATGTTGAAGGCCCGTGGTGCTGTAGGAAATAATGCCCGCCGCCGACAGTGTAAGGCCCGAGGGATGTACCTCGTCTCTAACCGGATGTAACGCCCTTGGTATATAAATTACTATAATGCTTTAATACTGACATATATTAAAATAGTAGATGGCTAAGTTATCCGTGAATAATATTGAACGATATTATTCAATTGTAAAAAACGAATAACGTAATCTCGAACAAGCTCGAATAAGTTAAAGTGCCCATCTCTGATGAAAACAGTGAGTTAAAAAGGACTTTATAAACAAATACATAACATAGAAACCGGATCCGCAGTCTGCACATTCTAATAAGACCAATTGCAAACCAAGAAGCTCAACACACATTAAATACATATGCATTGTTGACTGTGGTAGCGTGGTATAAGCGGTGGTATCACTGAGTTGCGAATTGATGAGCAGTGGTTTGTATTAATGTAAAGCCACAAAAATTATATTTACGAATAAAATTTATTTAAAACAAATATTTATTAGTGAAAATGTCTAAACCTTTAAAAAAGTAAAAGTAAAGTATATATGCTGGCATATACGGATGATATGGTGCATTCGGTGGGAGACTGAGGAGAGATAAGAGAGGTGAAGCAGAGTGTGGAGAATTATATGGATAAAAGGAAACTTCAATTGAATGCAAGTAAAACAAAGTGGATGCGATTTAGGAATAGTGGAAGAGATGGAAGTGGGTGGATTAGAATGGAAGGGGGAAGTGATTGAGGGAGTGAAGGAATTTGAATACTTGGGCTTCATATTTAAATGCATAGATGGAAACTGTGAGCACGCTAATGGTTTAGAAACATGGGAAATAAAGAAGACTAATGCATTTAGGGAGAGCACTGGTTGTTCCTGAAGCAGATTCTGGGGGTTGGAAGATCAACGCCTGGTTACATTCTGCTTTAGAAAACAAATTGAATGAGGGCATGGAGAGAGTTATGAAGTATAAATAATATGAAGTTGTGGAGATTGGATAATGATATATTGGTGGTGATGCATGGGAATAAGGTTGAATGAGTAGAGGATGGAACGCAGAAATATGTACGAAAGATGTGCTGGAGTGTCAGAGAATATATTTTTTTAGAATAATTTAGCTATTCGGGCCTGGCATAAGAGACTTGTCTACAGCCAATCAAATATATTATTACACGGTATAATTGGATGATCACAACATCCATGCCCGAGCTCGGATTCAAACCGAGGACCCCTCCGACTACAGTCGGCGCGCTAACCACTGTACCAACGTGGCCGGGATCGGAGAATATTGGGAATGAATGTTTGGAAAATGGGGTAAATGTGCAGGCATGGATGAGAGAGAAATGTAATGAGGTTGAGATGCAGGAGAGGCAAGGTTGTATCGGAAGGAGCTTATACAATCCTAGGTATGAAAGGTGGCAGGTGTATGGGAGGATGCCAGGCTACTTGACTAGTAGTATCTTCTCAAATGAAGACAAGATTACTCTGGCGTGAGCTAGATGCAGTTCGGGGGAGAGAGGAAGGAATGTTTGGATGGGGGACAGCTATAGTAGCTTTGCACGAATGGGACGGATACCTGGGGTCATTTGGGGGAATTATAGTAACTTCCCTCGTAAATTGAAGTGGTTTTAATGAGTATATCAGGTAGTTCTCAACAAAACTGATTAACTTATATTAGTGATCTTTAGTTAACTTGGTAATATCAAACTGATACCCTATTTAGCAAATTTTATATAAATGTATGCATTATTTTTTTATTGAGAAAATACCATTGTATAATAAATGAATACGATATAATAAATATACTATTAATTCTTTAGAAAATAATAATAATAATTTGTAACACGCAAATTACTTTTGTACCATTCAATGTCTGTCGAGCTATTAGCCAGAGAAGTTTTTTAAATGGATTGCCCACAGATAGATATAGATAGATAGTTATAATGTAGTAACTTTGTTAATAATGACTGGATTAAAGGTCTTATCTTGATTTTTTTCAGAACAGAATTTTTATTTTCATTGACCTTGAGTTTTACCTGTAGATAAATCAAAAATATGTCCATATTTACAGCAGTATCTATACCAACTTTAATTGCAGCCACTGATAAAAAGGATAAGGTAGGCTTGAGAAATATACTAGAATTTAAATGAGATTGTTACCTTAAAGAATCACCCCAATCACTCTAAAGCATCATTAATTCTATCCCAATGGCGAATGGTACCAGTCACCCATCCAATTGCTGACCCGAACTAACGTTACTGCCAGCGTTTTGGCTTAAAATATTTTATTAAATTTAAACATATCTCGAAATTGTTATATACACTGATTGAATCTTAAAAATTATACAAATTTCATTTTATATTATATATATTATATATATAATATATAATAAATTTAAAAATACGAAAACATTTCGTGAATCTACAACAATGAGTCTTACTAAGACTACAAAACAAATTAATTTGAAACAACTACTTCTCTAGCTAATACTTCGACAGACATTGAATAATACAAATTAATTTGGGTGTTACAAATAGTATAACTATTAAAGCAACATTAATTTGAATGAAATTATTTCTGTTGAATACACTAATAAATGATAAATGTACTTTAGATTGTTTAAATGTAACTATAACATGAAAAATTATGAAAAATGAATTTTAAACTAATTTCATTAAATTAAATTAGCAAAAGCAATTAAAAAATTTAGCATTCAAGTTTATAATCATCTGCAGACACGTGTTTCGAACTTTCGCTCTCTTCAGTACAGCTTTATTATAAAATTGATTTTAAATACAAATAAAAACACTTACTAAAATAAATATAATGAAATTTGATAATAAATATAATGAAATATAAATTTATTTATATATATACGCTATAGGATGAAGGAAATATTTTTACAGTAGTAAGTTTAGTTATCGAAAATCCCAGTATTAGTCAAAATCAGATATCCGATTTTCTAATACAAAAACGCAAAATAACACAACTATAACAAAAGACAGGCTTTTAAAACTAAAGTGATAGACTAAATTAATTATCTGACGTTTCTAAATACCATAGGAAACTAGATACATTAAAATTTTTATTTAAAAGGTACTAAAATGGTGCAATAAATAATATTTTGGCGTTTTCTATAAAAACGAAAACACTAAAGACTTAAGAGTTAAATACCATTCGATAGGTAATTAAAAAGTGCATTTGCTGATAAATTAAAAAATATGGTGTTCAATTTAAATAAATGAAGTTATAGCCACTTAAAGTTCTCATTTGTTTAATTTCAATTTATTTACACCCTGTATAAGATGGCAAGTTTATTATACTTCGAAAATAAAATATGATCTATTGTTACATTACAGTGTAAATTTGGTATACATAACTTAATTACTTTTTAAGTATTTAAAATATGAAAATTAGGTTAGATTTTTACAAATATCAAATTATTTCAAAAACCTTAAGGTTTAGGTATTAAAAACCTTATTAAAACACACACTAATTTCGATCGAAGAATCCGAAAATACAATAAAATACAGGGTGTTCCATTAAAAAAAAACACAACTTTGATACTTTTAGAGTTTTTGGGACATTCTGTATATTATGAAATTAATTTTAAAATGTAGTCCTAATAGACCCCCATATATCCCCAAAGTGAAACTTTTTGAAAGTCACGTATTTTAGCCAGAATATTCCATGCCGTATAGCGTGAATAACCCTGTATATATAATATTCTTATTTTTATTAATTCGAAGAAGATTATTAAACACGTACATCAAATTTATAAGTTTGATCTATTGATTAATTTTGCAAAACGGTTAATAAATATAAAAGGTAATGTATTTTTCGTAACCAAAACACAAGTAGCTAAAGGTTTACGGCTATAAATTATTAATTTCTACAATTGTTCTATTCTAAATTGTACAGAATAATACAATCAGCCTTTATCTAAAATAAAATATAAATATACATTTGGAAATCTTGCAGACATCTAATTCGATAATAATTTTAAAATGAGTTATTTTAACTTTGTTTTACCATTATATTTATAGTGTTTTAATTACAGCTCATTCAAGATGTACCACGAAGTAAACGCCTTTACCATCAAATATTTAATTTTGAAATGGTTCCTTTTTTAACTAAATCTTGGAATAAAATAATTATTACTAAGTACATTTAACTAAGAATTATTACTAAGTACAATTTAGAATGTATATGAGCGGAACAACTTCGGATTTTAAAATCTTTATAAGATGAGCCAATTTTATATTTATATCTCAATACCCTCTAAAATATCAAATATAAAAAGAAAATACAGCCAGGTGTTTGGTGTGTCATTTAGAATATTTTGAATATAATACATTCACATTATTTTCAATTCAAAACATTACCTTATTCCCTCTTACAATATTATTAATATCTCCGAATTTAATCGGAAGTTATATTTATATAACCACATATTTCGTTCACTAAGTTTTTTTTATATCACCCAGTCATGAAAGCCCCTCAGGATCTAATTAAACTGAGTTTTATTGTACTTTCCCGAGAATAAATTACGACATAAACAATTATGTAAATACGTTTATGTATTTATGAATACTAACATGCATAGATTAAATAAATTAGATAAATTAATTCGTATTTTAAATTATTAATAAATTAATTCGTTGGCAAGATTGATGTTATGAATTTGTTGCCGAATTCTCATAGAGTTAACCTTACAGATAGCCTACTAAAATCAATACAATACAATACATTTTATCATTTATTAGTTTATTCAACGGGAATAATTTAATTCAAATTAGTGTTGCTTTGATAGTTGTACTATTAGTAACACGCAAATTATTTTTTTTTATTCAATGTCTATCGAGGTATTAGCCAGAGAAGTAGCTGTTTCAAATTAATTTGTTTTGTAGTCTTAGTCTGTTGTAGATTCACGAAATGTTTTCGTATTTTTAAATTTATTATTTAATTTTCTACAACTAACTAAAGGATTTTAATACATTTTGTATTTATTTTATATTATGTTATCATTATCTTTATTATATATTTGTACTCCTTTCTAATAAAATGTCATAATAAATATAGTACTTGACATGAATAGTAAATATTTGTTCACGCAAAATAATAAAGGGTAGAAGGACAGTAGATCTGGATCCCATACCAGATAATTATATGATTGTAAATACATATTTCTTATAAAGAAAATAATAAATATGATTTATGTCTGATTTGTAAAAAAAATATATACCGCATTGAGAATGACCAACGGTCAAAACTAGCCGGAGAAATATAAAAATAGTTAAACAAATCCAAGTGTTTAATTAACCTTCTTATTAAAAATATTTCTTTTAAAACTGTATAAAATTATGCGTATAAATTTATAACATATACATGAGTTCCTATTTTGCATAAAATAATAAAATATTGATAATAATATTTCGCAGCAATAAATTTATGAGAAAGAAAAACAATAAACTGCTATATTTTACTGAACTTGAAGTGGGTGTCGCGGCTGGGAGAATTTTATAGGTCACGTAGCTGGATGCACTGACCCTTGGAGATATAATTTTCTATCATATTTTCCGGGATGAATTTAAGTAATTGCCCTCTGGAGAAATTTCATGAAAACCTTCATCGCACATTATGTGAAACATTCCTAGTATACTAAAAACTTTAAATTATTTTTTACATTTTAAAATTATTTTATTCGCAAAACCAGAAATACTTATAATGTTTGGGATTTATTTTTAGAAATCCATTTTCTATTTAATTTACATTTCGCGACGGTTGTAATAACTAATTCTTTAATATGATGATGGGTTTTAAAATTATTTTCTCGCGATTTATTTGTTTTAGTTTTAATACCGTCTTATTATAATCCAACTACATGCCTATGATTTGTATATCTTTAACACGTTCGCCGCCAAGCGAATATTTCACGTAAGTGCTGTTTTGAATCCCGCGTGACCGCCGGCGGTCATAGCTAATATAAGGAATAACTACAAATTATTTCCCCGGCGTGGAAGAAACGACGACTATATGACCGCCGGCAGTACATGTGGCGGTGAACGTGTTAAGTATTTATTCTAGATTACACATAATTACTATGGGATGCTATAGAAACGATGTGCCGGTAATAGTAATTGTAGAAATTATTCGACTATCGGTAGCAATCATTCAATGATTAGATCAGAACTCTATCAATGTTTAGAAACCTGTGTAAATCAAAATTATTTCAAATTCAATAATAAATTCTACCAACAAACCACAGATCCTCCAATGGTATCTCCATTAAGTCCTCTCTTAGTTGAAATATTCATGTCCAATATTGAAGAAAAGATTTTCTGGCTTGATTTTGCAAAAAATCACATTTACTTTTGGTATAGACATGTTGATGACGTAATAGCGTGTTTCAGTGGCACAACACTCAAGTAGATCAGTTTCTCAACGTAATTAACAGAATTCACCCTAAAATTAAATTTACTCTAAATAGAAAATGAGAACAAAATTAACTTTTTGGATTTAACGTTAATTCACCAAAACAATAAAATTGAATTTGAGATATACAGAAAGCCTACTAACGTCATCTCAACAATTCCATTTGTCTCAAATCACCCGTTGTCTCACAAACTAGCTGCACATCACTCAATTATACATAGAGCTTACTCCATCCACTTAACTACTAGCAGAAGAGCCACTGAATTAAATAAAATAATTTCAATTGGATATATTAAAACCCTTGTGGTTTGGTGACG
The DNA here is from genome assembly GCA_963969525.1 of Ontholestes murinus. NCBI lineage: Eukaryota > Metazoa > Arthropoda > Insecta > Coleoptera > Staphylinidae > Ontholestes > Ontholestes murinus. The sequence continues at coordinate 4,051,356 of OZ018398.1, read as the reverse complement.
TTTTTTGTTTATTAGGTTTTGAATAAGGTTAGTAGTTAAACCATTGTCAATGGGCAATGGTTTCCCTAGTAACCTTATTCAAAACCTAATAAACAAAAAACGTCATCAAACCACAAGGGTTTTAATATATCCGAAAATACCTAACTAAAATACATCGTTCATTCCACTCACATACCAGCGAACAGATTGCTAATATTTTTCGAAAAGAGAATCATCAAGTAGCGTTTAAACCTCCTGAAAAATTATCAAACATTCTATTCAATGCAAAAGATAAAGTCGATCCTCTTAAAAAATCTGGTGTGTATGAGATCCGTTGTTCAGAATGCAATAGTGTGTATGTAGGTCAAACATGACGAAGTGTATCAACTCGTTTTTCCGAACATTATCTTGCTTTTCGTCTTAATCAAGACACTAGCTCTTTTTCAAATCATTGTTTAGAATGCAAACACCAATTTCCAGATATAAATAATCTAAAAATCTTGCATAGTTGCAACAAGGGCGCTAAATCTTCAAACAGAGCCGTAATCCGTCAGTAAATCTTCTTAATGAGCAGACCGAACTAATCTTTTCGCCACTTTTTAATCTGGTACTGTCCCCCCGAAATAATCCGCAAACAACTAGCGGCAGGTATATTCCCTCACCCCAAAATAGTTAGTATAAAATTAAAATTTCATAAATTTATAATTCACTTGATGATGACGATAAAACGACAAAACTCGAGTCGCGCTGTGTTGTTTAGATTTATATAATTGTGCCTACACGTTATATAATATTTTTACAATTATTATTTGTGGTTAAAACAGTGAATTTTTCAATTCAGTGTAAGTATGGATTACCACGTAGTAACGGTCGCAACCATTCCCTTTGTAATTGTTATTATGTCAAACACTGCTAATGTTAATCTAAGATCTAGTAGAAAATATTGAAATGTATGACGATAGAGTACAAATAATTCTGAAACTCATTAAGTAATATTAATATTTTAAAACTTATTTGTAGTTACTGTAGAGTAAGAAATAAAATCGTAATGATACTACTCCAGGTACAAAATATCTTTAGATGCTTTATTGCCGAACTTCTATCGGCAAAAAAGCTTTGTAATTATAAAAGGAATTATCAGTATATCGTCCAAGAATGAAATAGTTACTGCGATCGTTCGTTTTCCTTATTAAGACATATCGATTCCTTTGCTCTTGCAAAGTTGGCTCTCGTTGATTTGGTCTCTTGACCAAATCAACGAGAGCCAACTTGACTCTTAAATAATTAAATATTTTAGCAGCTTATATATCATGGACTGATGTTCATCATTTTTAAGTTTTTCACTATGAACAAGGTATCAAAATGTATGCAGGGAAGATAATTTCGATTTAAAAGATACTCTACGTTTTTGAGGGTTGATGAGATACAATAAAGGTATTAATTAATAAAAGGTATGCATGTATATTTGTAATGCCTAGGTTTAATCTCAAATCTTGATTTATAGATTCCTCATCTTCTTATGAAATAGAAAATTACATTTTAACGAGCATCGTCATTGTAGAGTATGAAAGATTAACAACTCCTTGAAAGCCAACATTTAACAACACAGATTTGTTTTGTAGGATTTTGAAGAAATCGTTTTGTTTTAGTGGTGGTTATCGTTCACGAAGCATTAAAAAAAAAGTAAAGTAATAATTAGAATTAATTATTTTGAGCTCTTAAAACTACAAAATCAATTAACGGTTAGAACTTAATTACATGTCTGAAATTACATTTTTGTGATGTCATCGCTTTCCAACCATAGATTTGATATGATTATCCGCACACAAGTGTTGCGTTCATCAGTGCAGATATTTAATAACTCATAAAGCACCGTTAAATGTTGCATAATGTAATTTCAGACATATAACGAGAACTAACAGTTATGTAATTCTATACTTGGCGGTGCTTTAGTACGGGAAGTAGTTGTTTTAACTGCTAGTTGGTTTTGTAGTTTTTACATTGTAATAATGTATAACTGCGGCGCAGAGGCGTTTAAAACAATTAATTTTAATTATTACATTTATTTTCATAATTTTGCACCTGTGGATCAATATTTAATTTACACAAATCATTTTTAATTTTGAATCAATAGAAAATGGTTATAGTTGAATCGTCGAAGGCTGACTGTGACCCCTCGCTTTATATTGGATGAATCAAGTTTAAGGTAAACGTATGTCTATAATCAAATTTGATACTCCGCTGATGCGGAAAATTTTAAAATTCTCGATTTTTCATAGCTATATACATTTAAGAGATTATATATGTCAAATCGATGTAAGTCATGCGTATGTGCCAGCTAGAATGTACGTTCTACGTTCCCTATTCTCTAATATGTAGACACACGTTTTGTCTTTCATTTCATTCTGTCCTGGTCATCCTAGGATGATTACGAAACGAAATGGATATTAATTAGTAAACAATTCTTAGTGCGAAAATGCACTAATATAATAATTCTACCAATATAATAATCTCATACAAAGATATTAACTGGCCAAAATTATTACAGCTTATATAGAACATACTGTCACACCTACCATATTTTACAGATCTAGTACCTTCTGACTATTATTCTATTCTAGATGGTTTCATCTTTAGTTCAAACGAAGAGGTCAAAATCCACTTTTTCGTTTCCATTTTTGCTCGCAAATAAAGATTTGTATAGGCGTAGAATAATGCTACTGCCAGAAATAGTATATTGCACTACAAGAGAAGAAAGTACGTGTTTCGCTCACGCGTGTGCCAGTTTGCACACGAGGCGAATGTCAGCTACGACCAATATAGCATTGTAGTGAAATGTGAGACAAAATCACACCTAAAATTTTTAAACTAGCTCTAAAAACATTTGAACAACTTGAATGGATCACAAAAGGCATTGACATAAATAACGAAACTAAACCACCTAAGATTTACAGAGGATGTAGTGTAACTGTAACTAGCACACATTCTAAAAAAAAAATAACTATAAAACACCTAAATTTTGTCTGTACAAGCATACGACTTCGAAGATAATCGAACTCAAATAAACTCAAAAGCATCAGAAAACAAATCAGTTATAACCAAAAAAATGGTGGCGACCAATACTGCGTGGTAATTCATGATAAACACTCAGCTATTTTATGTGCCCCCTGTCTATTAAATGTAACCACGTTCTCAGATCACTGCCATTTCATTTTAATCGGATTTGTAAACACTAAACTATCGCACTTACACACGACTTAAGTTTCAACGTTTTAATGTCATTAGCAAGTCAAAAGGTCGACTTGTATTCCGATGTTTTTGTTCCTAATTTTAACTACCCTTGTTACTGATAGCCCCAACATGTTTTCGCAAAAACCCAGTAAATATATTTTCAAATTATTAAGTAAAATATATGAACTTATTTCGTAAATCTACAACAATCTACCGGGTGACCAAAATTAGACCTACTAATGTTAAACATGGATAACTCTTGTAATAATCATTTATTTTGATTATTTTTTATACATCAATAGTATATTATTCAACGAGTGGTAATGGAGGCAATAACTCACGCGGATGCAATTTGCTGTAATCATCCAAGTGAGTTATTGCCATTACCACGAGGTGAATACTATACTTTATCTACGACAATAACAATTTTTAGTAAAATATTTTACTTAATACAATATTTACTATATTCGGGAATTGGGCTGTGACCATTTTTTTGACATTTGTCAATTTTCAGCTAACCTAAAAATATAGTTTCAGGCAAAACACCATGACAACCTGATCGATAACAGTGAGTTATAATTCATAGCGTTAGTTATGACATTACGCTATTGAATTATATATACCATTATTTGTACTAATCCAAATGAATAATAAATATATAACCCAATAGGAGTAGATAAATAGATTTTATGGAAATTATGTATGAAATATGACTTCAAACAAATATCCACCATTTTTCGCAGATTGGCTCTTTTTAACGCGTTTTCCATTACACCACGTAATGTTTTTGGCTGAAGGCTCAGTATTTCATCTCGAGTATTCTGCTTCGGCCGTCTAATAGTCTCTGATTTACATGGGTACATCTTAAGATGTAATTTAAAATTCTAACGCAATGTCGTTCTGAAAATGCGCAATTGGCTGGAACTCTGGCACACAGTTTCCACGTTATCTTCAGTACGAATATTTCGATATTCCTAATCATGAAGGCTGTGGGAGCTGATCTTGAATTAAAATATTGCCAATATTTACGCCGCGTCATAACTATTGATCGTTGACAAGAATATAAAAACTCGATAATTTTAACGCGTTGTTTTGTACTGTATGGTTCCATAATACAAATTATAACCTCCAACATCAAAAAATAAAAAAGTTATGTATGTTTAACTGTGGTAGGTCTTATTTGGCCCACCCTTTACAACAATCCCTTATGGAAACAACTACTTTACTGGCCAATACCTCGTCGGATGCAATAGATTCCATTTACAATTAATATATATGCATATTATATTATACAGGGTCCGGCAGAGAAGTATGATATTTTTGAAAAAATCATAACTCCCAGAATTTAATTATTTAATAGGTAGGTGTAGATTTGCCATTTCGTATTCATATATAAAAAAAAAGGTAGAAAAACTTGTCATCTAAGTGATCTCCGTTCTTTTCTACACACTCCTCAAGTCGAGTTGAGAAGTTGTCCATGCATCCTTCCAACATGTTGGCCGGAATCGCTTGAATTTCTCGGATTATAGCATTGGACAGCTGATGCGGTTTCTTAACAAATATGCAGGCCTTAAGATACCCTGACTGAAAACAATCTCAGGGCGTAATATCAGGCGATCGTGGGGTCACTCGGTGTCTCCTCGTAGCGAAATGAGTTGTCCTGGAAATTGTTCTCTCAAAAATGCCATAGGCTCCCTTGAGGTGTGGCAAGTTACCTCTTTCTCCAGCTCGAGGTACTCCAGCCTTTAACGATCCTCTTGTACGGAGGTTCTGAACTCACTTCAGAATGCTGTTTCGCGTAAGAACATGATCGTGCCTTCCAAATTGAATTTTGTTCGAAATATGCACTGTGTAGCAACGACAGAACACCCAGTTTTGATGTAATAATATGCGATGCTCTAGAAGCCACGGTTCCATAACGACTAAACAAAACAAAATGGCAAGGTCGGGTGTTCATATATCAACCATTCCGAAAACGTTAGGCTACCCATTCGCCGTGTTATGCGTGTTCCAGAAAATTAACGCAAAACGCCGATACAATGAAACAAGAAATGCTAGAAATTTATAGAAACCTGGAAGAAAAATCTCCAGAACATTCAAGGAAAATTATCGAAATTGAATATCAATATAAAGTTTATAAAAATTCTAAATACATGAAAAAGAAAATATATGAGGAAATGGAACAGAAAATTCCGATAATATTAAACAAGAAATGCTGTAAATTTCTAGGGAAGTTTTGGAAAATTCTAATAATCTAGTAGAAAAATTAACGGAAATAAAAAGAAAGTTCGAAATAATTGAATTAAATGACAAATAATTATCCTGTTCATACGATAAAAATGAAACCACCTAATTTTGATGGCAAAACTTCCTGGAGTAATTTCCTTAGACAATTTAAGGCCGCAGCTTCAGCCAATGAATGGAACGCAACATAGAACGCTACAGCTTTAATTCTAACACTATGTGGGGATGAAATAAATGTCTTGCAGAGAGTGTCCCAGAGCGAGATGAACTACGACCAATTAATCAAGCATCTAGAAATAAAGTATGGTCAAACACACCTTGAACAGGTGTACCATTCACAGCTTAAAGCTGTCAGAAATTTGATGAGAGTTTGCAAGAATTTGAAGCAGATATAGCTTGATTAACACGCGTGTCCTGGTGCAACGGAGAACATCTTGGAAACATTATCTGTGCAGGCATTTATAGACGGATTGAAAGATAAAGGCATTGATTCTCGCTCGACCAATTAAATTAGTAGACGCTCAGTCTCGTGCGCTCGAAATAGAAGCAGCTAAAAGTACAGTTAGGAGTCAAGACCGTGTTTGGAAATGGTAGATTCACGAGAAGTATAAGATGATCTTAGAAAAATGATAAAAGATATTTTCAAGGAATTGTTAGCAACAAGAAGAAAGTGGGATGCTGGAAATGTGGAAAACACGGCCAAAGATCAAATAATCACACCAATAAAAAGTCGGAAAACTAGAACCAGCCGGCCAAAGGCTCCGTCGGCTAATAAAAATCAAGCTCCTAGAAAAATTGCATAAGTAGCATACTTGTCGTACCACGTTGATACGGTTTTCATGGATGGAAATATTGATGGAAACTCTTGTCGACTGCTACTAGACATCAACGGCATTTAGATTACGAACAGCAAAAGAAGAACCTGCTAATATCCATGGTGAAATAAAATCCACGATTACCATAGGGAACACATCCTTCCAACACCAACTCATAATAGCCGACAATGAAGACGAATTAATTTTCGGGATGGACATCATGTATACTAAAGGTTTCTTGTTGTATCTTAAGAATTGAATACTTAAAGTTAATGGAGAGTCCGGGTAACCCTTCCATTGGAAATATCAGTTCCGGAGAGAAGTGAAGTAATTGTTGAGGGGCAGTTGGAAGAAGCATTCGATCACAAAAACATTATTATCTTCAAACCTATCGTTGATGATAAAAAAACTGGGACGAGGAGTAGCAATAGGCAAAACACTCATTTGCACCGATAACAATGAATTAGTTAGAATAATGAATACTAACTATTATTCTGTTCATTTGAGGAAGGGAGTGCTGCTAGGACATTGTTCTGCATCTATATTGTCGAGAACCACAGCCGACAATAAAATGAATGAAAAAGTGGTAAATGATCAACTCATGGAATACTAGGACATATTTTATATTGGACAAAAAGGAAGAACCAATATCGTTCAATGAAAAATTAATACTGAAAATGCTCGACCGATTAGACAGACAGCAAGAAGATTGCCATTAGCGAAGCGGGAGGAAGATGCTAGGATTGTGCAGGGCATGGGAAGCGGAGGCATTATAGAACCATCTAGTAATCCGTGGGCCTCGCCCGTGATATTAGTAAAGAAGAATGACCGATAATGGAGACGGTACTAAAAAGATTATCTTGGAAGACATGTTTGGTTTACCTCACTTCGACGATATAATCGTAATGGGAAAGTCCTTCGAAGACCACATGAAAAGGAGTTCCGATGATTGAAGGATTCTGGACTGAAACTCAGCCCGAAGAAGTGTCACCTTTTCAAGAAAGAGGTGCAGTACCTAGGACGCATTGTCTCAAGCCAAGGAATTGCCGTCGACGTTCAAAAGATCTCAACGGTGAGGGAATGGCCAGTTCCAAAGGATTTACACCAACTCCGGAGTTTTCTTGGGTTATGCACGTATTACCCTCGTTACGTTGCGGGATTTTCAAACATCACTAAACCATTTACCCGCCTCACTGAAGGAAAATAGCGGTTCTTCTAGATCGGGGAATGTCAAGAGGAGACTGAAAAACGCACTTACCAGCGCATCAGTTCTAAGTTATCTGTTGCCAGAGTAAAGGTTCTTGTTGGATACTGTTGCAAGCAATGTAAAAATTGGAGCTGTTCTATCACAAATTATGGCGTCTTTCGCTTCTAAGATGGTATTAATTTAATTTTATTTTGATAATATTTAAGTTGCTTGACAATTCCCAGTGCTAGGCTAGCTCGCGGGGGGGGCGGTTCAAATTTATAAGGCGCCAAGTAATCTTTATTTTTTTTGCCCCCTGGGAATTTGTCGCAGGGAAAATTACTAAACCCAGATGGAATTGAATTCAAAATAAAATTAAAAGCGTTCACAAATGAAAATAATAAATATAAATTTATTAATTAAATCAAAAATATTCGGTTGCCACAAAAATTACAATTAAATAAAGTCGTAGAGCGGCTAGATCGATTACTTAAAATCTCCGAATTTAAACTAGAAAATTGAATTCAAGCTTAAGCATTATAAACCGGAGGTTATCAGTGGCCACTGTTAAATTGCCGGAATAAATAAACAACGTATGCCAACCACCGGCGAAATGGCACGCTCTTCGAGATGACACAAATAAATATCTTAAGCCTAGTACGGTAATTAATAATTATTCGAACAAAAATTAAATAATAATAACAATTAACTAAGTAACTATTCTCCTGCGTGTAGACTTAGATTCCAATCAACCCAAAAGTTTATAATAATCCACAATGATTCTCTTAGACAAAGAATTATTGACAAACACGTGTAAATTGCACACGCACACAAGTACGGTGTAAAACCAAAAATACAACAAAAATCTGGCCTGTTTGTTCCTCCTTGCTTCCCTCGTGGTGGTCGTTGGAAATGAAAGAAACCCTCTAGCTACACCGTCGTGGCAATGGTACTTGTTACGCAGCGTGACGGTCCGGTCTCCAACGGTGGCTCTGCAGTTTGAATTTCGCGCGTTCTCCGCAAGCCAAGAAAAATTCGACGCTCGGCTCGAGGATCAGCAGCCAGCTAATTTCACAAATTCGCTCTCCAATTACGTAGAGCCGGGGTAGGGCCTGGGATGTTATGCGCTCCGTTGTGTACGGTGTCGTACTCCACGTGCTTGGACTATTTGCACTTTGCACAATTTATTTTATTTCGTTAACAATTACTGGATATAATCAAAACTCGACGTCGCGTTGCCCGCGCGTCAATGCCCAAACTCCGCCGCCCGTCTTTTTTTTAAAACAATCTTATCACGGCCCGCCGTGAATATCCACGGCCTACCATATTTCCCTAGTGCCTCAATTAATTGCGCGCGAAATATAAATTGGAACGGCATGGAAATATGACCGTTACACGCCCCCCTTTCCTGGTAAAAAAATAGAACTTGTTTCTATTTTTTTTTTTCATCCTGACAATTCTGTCGAATTGGCACTCTAAGGATATAAAACCATGGTTTGGGTGGTTTTATATCCTTAGAGTGCCAATTTCCAAGATTTTTGCCATCCATATCCTCCAGAGTAAACACCAGGTTACCTATTTTTTCCTTTATACGACACAATCGAAATTTCGGCGCTAGTTTAGCCGCAAAGTTCCTAGCTCCATCCGACAAAACTTTGTTACGACACCAAACACGATCCCCTACTACAAAATTCGGAACTGGGTGTCGACGAAGGTTATATGAACGAGCGTTTCGTTCGTAGGCTTGTCCTAACCGTCTCTTTACTTCTTGAAATAAGGGGGGAAGAGCATCTAGCTCCCGAGCATATTCAGCTGGATGAGAATCCAATGTAATGTCCTCCAAGTTGCGTACCCTACCGTAATAATCGCCACTAGCTGGAACATATCGACCAAAATTTAAAGAAGCCGGCGTAAATCCGGTAACCTCGTGAACGGCGGTACGTAGAGCAAAACCTATCTTGTGGATCTCCTTGTCCCAGGTTCGGTGGTCGAGATCATTAATAAATGCCCTAATGGTAGAACCGATAGTACGGTTATATCGTTCAACAAAATTAACTTGCGGATGGTATTTGGCATTATACCAAATTCGAACCTTATACTGCTTCACCAGAGCCTTTAATTTGTCTGAAGCAAATTCGGTCCCATTGTCGCACATCAATATCTGCGGAGCCCCGAACATGAGGAACACATCGTTTTCCAGAAACTCTGCAATAGACGCTGAGGTGGCTTGACGCAAGGGCTTCATCAAGGTAAATTTACTAAACCAATCGGTCACTACCAATAAATAAACAAAACCTTTTGAGGACCGGGGAAGTGGTCCAAGAATATCACAAGCTATTAGTTGCCATGGAAACGAAACATTTTTCGGTTTTCCCATATACCCAGGACGACCAGTAGTCGCATCTTTCTGCGCACCGCAAATTTGATAAGCTCTGACATATCGTTTTACATCCTTACGTAACCTTGGCCAATAGTACAAATCTCGGACACGGTTCAGAGTCTTGTACACACCCAAGTGTCCCGATGTCGGAACGTCGTGACAAGATCTCACCACCTCCTGTCGCAGATCTTTGGGGACAACCAATTTCCATTCCGAAAAATTGGTCTGCAAGCCATGTTCATTGGCAACGTGTTTATAGAGCTTCCCATCAGCGACTGTCCAATCTGGAAATTTTTCTGGGTTATGCTCCGCGGCTCTCAGAATTTTCATGTACCACGGGTCTGTAAGGTGGTTCTCTTCAGAAACATCTATGATACACAATTCGATGGGTGCCCTTGATAGTGCATCCGGGACGATGTTTAAGCGACCCTTACGGTGCTCGATCTCCATATCGAACTGCTGAATTTTCACAGCCCATCTCGACAACCTGCCTATAGGATCCTTGAGTTTCTGGAGCCACAATAACGAATGATGATCCGTGACTACCTTAAATCGAACACCTTCTACATAAGGTCTAAATTTATCTAATCCAAATAACACAGTCAGGCATTCTCGCTCTGTTACAGTATATTTTCGCTCGGCTTCGGATAACGTGCGGCTAGCGTAAGCGACAGGTATTTCCTGGCCGGAATCATTCTCTTGCACCAGAACGCAACCCAGACCTACATCAGATGCATCGCACTGTATGATAAAGGGTTTATTAAAGTTAGGGTTAGCGAGAATAGGCGTGGTAATCAAGGCTTGTTTAATCTACTGAAACGCAGCTTCAGCCGAAGGGGTCCAAGTGATTGACTGGCCTTTCTTCCGACCCTTAATGAGCGAACTAATAGGAGCAGTCAGTGTCGAAAAGTTAGGGACAAAACGACGATACCATGAACACATTCCGAGAAATCTTTTCACCTGGGTAGCAGTCTCGGGTTGAGGATATTCCACCATAGCAGAAACCTTTGCTGGATCGGTTCTCAATCCCAGACGATCCACGACGAACCCGAGATAATTTAAAGAGGGCCGACAAAATTCGCATTTCTCCAAATTGACAGTTAAATTGGCTTCCTTCAGTCGGAAAAACACTTCCGTAAGTATTTCTAGGTGTTTGTCGAAATCTGGGGTGGCTATGATGACATCGTCCAGATAGACGAAACAGAAGGGGTCCAAGGCAGGACCAAGCACTCGGTCCATAAGACGTTGCTGTGTTTGAGGAGCGTTATTCAGCCCGAAGGGCATGACGACGAACTCGTATAGTCCTTTACCTGGTACAGCGAATGCGGTTTTTTCGCAAGAATTCTTCTCGAGTGGTATCTGCCAAAATGCCGACTTTAAGTCAATGCTAGATAAGAACTGCGCTCCATTTAATTTGTTCAATATATGGTCTACCAGCGGTAAAGGATATGCATCCCGCTTCGTCAAGGAATTAAGTTTCCTGCCATCGAAACAAAAGCGCAATTCACCATTGGACTTCCGGACAAATAATATGGGCGAGCACCATACACTAGATGACTTTTGGATGACTCCTAATGCTTCCATCTCATCAATTTCCTTGTACAGATGTTCCAACATGTATGGAGATAACGGATATTGTCTCTGCTTAACAGGAAGATTATCACCAGTATCGATTATATGAACAGTTTTGTTTGTTCTACCGAGCTTCGTTTCTGATTGCCACGATAGTTCACTGTACTTACTTACAATTTCCGTTAACTGATGATGTTGAGTCTGAGTTAGGTCGTCTAGTCCCGTAACCTTCAATTCATTCAAACCAACAAATGGACCATCCAGCTCAATTGCTGGATCTGGCTTTCCAAATAAATAGGATCCTGAGCAAAAATCTAATTTTATTCCAAACAAATGACAGAAATCGACGCCCAGAATCAAAAACCGAGCAACTGATGGGACCACAAAAACCTTCAGCGACTTCACCTTCCCATCAAGACAAACAGGGACATAGACACAACCACGGATTGACTGAGTTACTCCATCAGCTGTATCCACACCTTTTATAGAATATTCATGAATTTTTAGAGATAACGACTCAATCATACTCATCCCTGGGCCTCCCAGAACAGATAAACTAGCTCCAGAGTCTAACAGAGCAGTGCAAGGAAAATTAAATATAGAAATATTCAGAAAGGGCCTCTTGTCATTCGAGTCTTTGACCAAAAGGGGCGTAATCTCGTTATGAAATGAGGTCGGCTTGACCTCCCTGGTCTTAGATGAATCGACTCCATAAAAATCGGACACAATACCCACCCATTTAGTCCACTCCTGCTTATTTACTGTATATTTGGCCTTACCAAAGGGAGAGAGGTCGCGGCCACCGAGCCTCTTACCTGACCGTTTCCCGAACACCTAGTACAGGCAGATCGAATCACACCAGGTTCACCACAACCATAGCAAAATTTCCGTCTACGTTCATTACAATTTGACGAGACATGACCACTCTGTTGGCAGTTCCAACAAATAACCTGATCTGTAGCACGTTTATCTAAGGCGGAAATATTATGACCAGCCGATGATTTCTGAAGAGGGATCGTACTTTCAAGACGACGACAGGCTTCACGCAACTCCTCAACCGATGAAAAATCAAATAACGCTAAATGAGGATGGTAGAATGGTAACAAATTTTTCTTGAGAATTTTAATTTTCGTTTCTACCCCAGGTGGACTGTTTAGTCTTCGGAAGAGGCTTTCCATGGCGGAAACAAAAAATATTATATTTTCGTTCGATCCCTGCTTACGAGAGCGAATCATCTCCCACAAACTATCCTCTGCATCGTAAGGTAGAAAGTGCTTCTTGAGCAGGGACACTAAACAATCCCAACTCTCAATGGAATCTCGAACACTTCGAAACCACACCAAAGCTCGACCGGTAAAAAGATCTGTTGCAGAAGCAAACAACGAGTCCTTAGAGACATTCCTAGAAACCTGCATTTCCTGAACTCTTTCTAAAAAGTCAAACAAAGTATCTTCATTTCCATCAAAGTGCAGATCCCACTTATGGACTGGAGTTGTTTTAGCAACTGCTGCATCTGTAATAGGAATAGATGGTACTGGAAAATAATTATTCGAAGTCTCCGGTACCCTAGTGGTTTTTGGTATTTTCTCATCAACCTCATCTTCCAGAGCTAACACTGATATAAGAGAATCAGCTTTGAATTTATAAGGCGCCAAGTAATCTTTATTTTTTTTTGCCCCCTGGGAATTTGTCGCAGGGAAAATTACTAAACCCAGATGGAATTGAATTCAAAATAAAATTAAAATTGTTCACAAATGAAAATAATAAATATAAATTTATTAATTAAATCAAAAATATTCGGTTGCCACAAAAATTACAATTAAATAAAGGTAGTCATAGAGCGGCTAGATCGATTACTTAAAATCTCTGAATTTAAACTAGAAAATTGAATTCAGGCTTAAGCATTATAAACCGGAGGTTATCAGTGGCCACTGTTAAATTGCCGGAATAAATAAACAACGTATGCCAACCACCGGCGAAATGGCACGCTCTTCGAGATGACACAAATAAATATCTTAAGCCTAGTACGGTAATTAATAATTATTCGAACAAAAATTAAATAATAATAACAATTAACTAAGTAACTATTCTCCTGCGTGTAGACTTAGATTCCAATCAACCCAAAAGTTTATAATAATCCACAATGATTCTCTTAGACAAAGAATTATTGACAAACACGTGTAAATTGCACACGCACACAAGTACGGTGTAAAACCAAAAATACAACAAAAATCTGGCCTGTTTGTTCCTCCTTGCTTCCCTCGTGGTGGTCGTTGGAAATGAAAGAAACCCTCTAGCTACACCGTCGTGGCAATGGTACTTGTTACGCAGCGTGACGGTCCGGTCTCCAACGGTGGCTCTGCAGTTTGAATTTCGCGCGTTCTCCGCAACCCAAGAAAAATTCGACGCTCGGCTCGAGGATCAGCAGCCAGCTAATTTCACAAATTCGCTCTCCAATTACGTAGAGCCGGGGTAGGGCCTGGGATGTTATGCACTCCGTTGTGTACGGTGTCGTACTCCACGTGCTTGGACTATTTGCACTTTGCACAATTTATTTTATTTCGTTAACAATTACTGGATATAATCAAAACTCGACGACGCGCTGCCCGCGCGTCAATGCCCAAACTCCGCCGCCCGTCTTTTTTTTAAAACAATCTTATCACGGCCCGCCGTGAATATCCACGGCCTACCATATTTCCCTAGTGCCTCAATTAATTGCGCGCGAAATATAAATTGGAACGGCATGGAAATATGACCGTTACAAAATACAGGATGGACAGGAAAAAGTGATCAGCTATTTTAGCAAGACTTTATCCAAGCCGGAGCGGAACTACCTCGTAGCGAGAAAAGAGTTGCTTGCAGTAATCAAGTCAATAGAACCCTTCTATAAATATTTATATGGAAGGAAATTCTTACTGAGAACCGATCATGCTGCTCTTAAATGGCTTCTACAGTTAAAGAATCCGGAAGGACAAGTCGCAAGATGGTTGGAAAGACATCAGGAGTTTGACTTTGTCACTGAATACAGAGCTGGAGCGATCCACAGGAATGCAGATGCTTTGTCGCGAAGGCCATGCCTCGTTCTAAAGCTCCTGAGGACCTGGAAGGAATGTGGTACCAGGCCAACATGGGAGGAAGTCTCAAAATATTCGCCCGAATTAAATGGGCTCAGAATTCAGAAGGTCTTAAGGGACGAAGGCAGATTATAATTCCAAAGAGTAGAATGCCTGAAGATGAACACATGGTGAACACCTAGGTATGTCAAAGACTTTAAACAAACTTCGGGAGAGATTCTACTGGGTGAACTGTATGGTAGACGTCAGGGAATGGTGCAAGAAATGTGTGACTTGTGCAGCAAGTAACGATCCACTGCGACGAAGGAAAGCACCTATGCGTCAGTACAACGTTGGTAGTCCTTTTGAACAAATCGCAATTTATGTTGCTGGACCATTTCCCAAAGAAATAAATACATCGTTCTAGTAACGGATTACTTCAGCAAATGGGTAGATGGCTACGCGTTAGCAAACCAAGAGGCTTCAACAATCACGGAAGTATTAATTAAGGAGTGAATATGTCGTTTCGGCGTTCCCTTATAACTATATACTGACAAAGAAAGAAATTTCGAATCTAATCTTTTTCAAGAGGTGTGCAAAATCCTAAAGATTCATAAGACCAGGACAACAGCTTTACATTCACAATGAGATGGTATGGTGGAACGAATAAATGGGATCATCCATTGCTATTTGTCATAAGTAGTCTTTGATTATCAAAGAGTCTGGGACCAAAATCTCCATAATTTCTTGCTGGCGTACCGGGCAGACTCCAGCGATTATGCGCATCGGTTCATGCGGTGGTTGAACAAAGCGACGAGGAAGTATTTGAAGACTTCATGGTTGAGCACTCTGATGGACGAAAGAGTCGTTTTGGTGTAACGAGAGAAGAACAACGAGACCTGTTCCAAGAACCTTCGGACTATTATCTTGCCCATTGTGTGGACCAGGTTTTGAAGATAATTTGGAGAAATAGCTACCGTCTTAGTAGCCACCAACCGAAAAGGATCATTTACTATAATTAAGTATAATGGATTCGTAAAACGGGCATTGAAGTTATCCAAATTAAAACTAGTATGAGTAAATCGATCTAGTTTTTTACATCAAGATACTTGTTGCAAACATTAAATAATAATAAACAATAAATTATTAATATTGACCCTTTAAAGTTAAAATAAAATGAATAATATTCAACATTTTTACTTCTCTGAAAAAGCCTCACACAATATTCCAAATTAATAGTGATAAATTGTATCGTCCTTTTATGGAATAGCAGATAAAAATTCGTTATCTGTTATCATAATACTTCCATGATATTATTAATTATTAATAAGTATGTAGCTTACGTTTGCCGAATATGCCGATATACAAAAGGTTTTTAAAGTTTGCAAGGGAAACGAATGCCTTTCCGACTGAGTATTCCAGAAGATTTTCTACTCGTCGACAATCTTCAAGACAAGTATTCGCGATGTTAAATAGAAGATTTAATGAAAGCCAACGTGTAGTACTAATAAAACATGATACAGGGCTATCAGAAACAATTTTAAATGCTATCACTAAAAATCCTCGTAGCAGTACTAGTGGAATTGCAAGATTACTTAACATTAACGGCAATAAAACAGTTTATCAAATTGTTTATTACCATTACTAATGTTTTAATGCTCTCTTTGTATCCGAAATATATATTTGTGAATTTAAATAAAATTGTGAAGAAATAATTTTTAGTGATGTATTAATTAATCAGTTTCAAAATACATATACCTAAAATAGTTTATTTTTAAATTACATTAGAGAAAATATGCTGTAAATTACTTACTTATTATTATCATCTCAAGATTAAAATGCTATGAACCATTAAATTATTTTAGTATTATATTTTTAAGTGGTTTATATGTTATAATCCACAATAATTCTGTTTATTCAACTTATTGTCCGCATACGTTGAACAAAGCCGGAGGAAATGCTTTGTTTCTTTTTGATTTATGTATGTTGTTTCAGTTGCAGTGGTCGCCCTAATTGGAATATGTGTGATGCCGCAGAACATATCGAACAAGGATGCAGTGATAATGTCACCGATATTATTCCCGTGGGTGTGTTTCGTCGCCATTATAATAAATGTCCTTCTGGCAACGACGTTGCTATTAGAGATTTGGCCAGCGCTGGTGCTCTGGATTTTAGCTGGTATGTTTCTTTTTGCATTCAATTAACATTACATTACAGTTTATTTCATGAAATGTCAACAGGCAGATATTTCTCTCCATAATAGAAAATGCATTGGAAAACTCATTACCCTTATTTCCACTACAATCAATACCAAGTGAACGTTTATATATAAATAGAAATTATTAATGTTGGTCAATAAAATAGAAATAAATATATTAGAAGAAAACATTAGAATTCTGAATATTTGTACATTGTATATTTCCATAAATATTTCGTTTTTCAAACACAGATCTGGTATTTAATAAGATAAAACCTTAAATATATTTGTAGTTTTATCTCAATCCAAATTACTGTTTAGCTAGTCTGTAATATTGTCATTGAATTTTAATTTTTTTCTAGTGAAGTTACTTAATAATCTTTAGCTATTGTATTCACAAATTTTTAAAATGGCAAGTTAAAAATACTGATAATTACTTTTTAACTTAACTAGCACATAGAGTAATAACAACTTGAGTGGATAAAATGGTTGTAATATTCTCACATATCAAAAATAATAATTTGTAAGGAAGTTAGGTTGGAATTTAGATCAGGTCTTTATTCCAACCTAAATTTCTCATAAACTATTATCTTTTTTTATGAGAATTGTTAGACAGTTAGTCTCATATTGTTAATATAATTCAGCGCAGATTTAATAATTATGTATAGTACTGAATTTTTCGCTTTTTTGATACTCCATGCTATGTGAATGTTGTCACGTCGATTGTTGTTGACATATGTGCTGTGTTCTATGTTATACATTCAATCTAATCGATGTTGACTTTAATACCCCATCTGGCAAAAATAATTAATTGAATGAGATAAGCAATCATATTGCACGCTACATATTACATCCTAAATTATATTTTCTCGCCTTTTATGTCTTATTTAAGTAAACTGCACGTAACCATTTAACTTTATACAAACATATAAGGAGTGTTCATTAAGTCGTGTTAGGCAAATCTGGAATGATAATGAAACCGCATACAAGTTGTCAACGCTCCCACAATTAGTTGAACGTTGAAAATTTAATTACAGGAATTGCGGCTGCTCGGCGCCATTAAATATGCATGAACTTCAGTTTTATTCTTTAAATATTTATTTTATCTGAATAAATAATTACCAATTTCTGCATGCGATTTAAAATATAAATCAG
The DNA here is from genome assembly GCA_963969525.1 of Ontholestes murinus. NCBI lineage: Eukaryota > Metazoa > Arthropoda > Insecta > Coleoptera > Staphylinidae > Ontholestes > Ontholestes murinus. The sequence goes on along the minus strand of OZ018398.1, from coordinate 4,033,544 downwards.
ATATTTTTGAACATATTTTAGTTATTTTTTTTTCTCGTGTTATTTAAAAGGATATTTCTACTTTAAAAATTAAATTGATCAATGATTATATTAAGATACAGTAGACCGATATTTTAAATTGCTAATTATTTAATCCATTGTATAACCGTATTTAAAATATAGTTCATAGTTTTTTTTTTTAATTTGTAATGCAAATAGTTAGGGACAATATTTACAGGAACATATTTTAAAACTTAATTAGCCAATATTCAATAGAATACAGTATATTCTAAAAGATGCATGTGTAAACTATTCTTTTAATTGCTTATAATTTTATTTTCTCATAGGACCTGATTAAAAGTAAATATGACAGTAATAGTTTTTTAATGCTTAGATTAAATTAATTTCAAAAAAGCATATTAAATATATATTAATCACTATTGAATTGTAAATTTTAATATTTGTTTAGGGCCATTAAATATTGACACTTTAGAATTTGCTTTAACCAATTTTTGAAGCAATTTTTCAATTCCTATTGAAATACCTCTAAAAATGCATTTTTAATGGATTAACATCTTACGCAGATGCAGAAAAACGTTGACCTCATTTTTTTTATTTGTGGGAATAAAAAGAAGTAGTGGTTGCCAAATTTGGGCTATACTGTGAATGATCTATTAATTCTACTGTTTCAATTCTCGAAAAGTTTCTTGTTTGAACCGACGTGTAAAATTTGCCATTGCCCTGGTGGTTAGTTTTCCTTATTTCTCTGAAGACTTCTGCAAACAAATTGTTATTTATAATTCAAATTTAACTGATATTTTAATAATATTGAGTTGCCACATGCCTGGATTTTCCAAAGAAAATAAAAACAGGAGATTAATTGTTTTGAAGTGTTTCGTGCGAGAATCACTTTTGTTGGATTAGGCTCATCCTTAAACACTTATGCAATCATCTGTATCGTACTCTTTTGCCTAATCTGTTTTTTTGAGCACTTCTTTAATTATGTAGGATCCAGGGCAAACAAATTTTATTTTAAAATTGAATATCTCATTAATGCATTTCCCACTAATACCCAAGGAAGCCTTAACTTCATGATAAGTTCCATGATAACTTTACAATATCAGTTGATGCACACCACAATCTTTTCTGGAACATTAACCTATTTTGAACGACCTTCGTGAAATTCATTACTAGCATGTTGACATATAGTAGTTTTTGAAAGTACATCATCGCCAAAGGTTGATTTAGGTTTATTGAGACAAAAAGTGGAACTTGATTTAAAATTTTTTATGAGAACTATACGTAAAAAAGCATTAAGTCATAGTAGCAAGAATTCGTTGCCAGTTTATTTTAGTAAATAGTGAAGTCATTTATTTTAACGTCTTATTATTTTAAAACTAGAGAAATTGAGGTTATCATTAACAGCATATTCTAAATGACGATTTGATCTTTCTATTAAATAATTTTTTGAAGTTTTTTTTATTTATACAGTAGGATTCTAATAGGACCTTTTTTCCTGAAGTTTTTTGACTATTCAGCATGTATTATTTCATCAGTGACCTAAGAGTTAAAAAGAAGGGATGTGATAACGATGTTCAAAGTTATCCTAATAAAACTTCCGAATAGGATGGGATTGTTTAGTTAGAGGATAAAAATACTTAGGAAGATCGTGATGACTTTAAGTTTGATAAACGTGGCAGATAAAATAGAGAGAACTATTTTATTGACTTAGAAAGAAGTAAGTAATTTGGGCCTCATGATAAAAAAGACACACAACTTGAAAAGGAAATATATTGCTAGGCCTCTTAAACTATTGTAAGAGACGGAAATAATTAGAAGTAATTGAGTTTCAATAGCAACGAATAAGACATTTTTGCGGATATGGGAAGCAGTTAAATTAATTAAAGAAACGGAAGAATATGGCTGAATAAGGAAAGCTACTCCATCTTTTCTATATATACAGTTGTTATAGATTGAATAGGTGAAGGAGATTAGCCACGTGTATATGAGCGCAGGCACTGGTGAGAGAAAAAGCTTTGTTAATTGCGGTACTTATCTTCGTGTGAAGTTGAGCGTTAGTTTCACCTGTTGAGAGTAGAGGAATTAGTGAAAAAATTGATGCTGAAGGAGGAATGGGAAGAAATGAGAAAGAAGTCACAGCATATTTCAGATGGGAAATGAAGAACCCCAGAAAGAAATCGACAAAAGAGGTAGCGAGGGGGAGATTGCAGTAGGAATAAGGAAGAAAAGGCAATTGGAGAAGGTGCAGTTTACAAAGGAAGAAGGAGACTTGGGTTGGGTGAGATACGGACAGAGAAAGCGCGGGTTTACAATAGGGGTGGTGTACCTGATGAATAATTGGAGGGAGATAAGAGAGGAGCTAGAAAAGAAGACTGGCTTAGGAGGAAGGTGTGTGGTGAGGGTGATATCAATGCAATGTTAGGAAAATTAGGGGAAGGGAATAACGGATGAAATCTCAAGATAAATATGTGAACGTAGAAGGTAGGAGGATGCAAGAGTGGGCGATAGGCGGATGTGTCGAGGGAGATTCTAATGCAAGGATAACTTTATAACTTTATTCTTTAAAATTTTCTTCTTCTTACTTATAATATATCTACAAAATAATACATAAATTAATGAAACACGCAGACAAATTTAGACAGCAAGAACTACGGGTGAAGTTCACTAGTTTACAATGTTCTTCCACTCAGACCCATATCTATTCACAGTTCAGTAAAACATTTTGGCTACTTCTGAATTCTTCGTTTGTAATATATTTAAGCGAATATGCTGTTTTTTGTCCCTTTCCCTTTAACTATCAAGGGGGTGATATAGGAGAGGTGGAGATGGAGGTAGATGAGACGGGGAGCTTAGACCATTGTTCACTGAAAGTAGAAGTAAAGGTTGAGATAAGGAGAGAGGACGGAAAAGAGCAGGAGAGGCTGGAGGATGAAGGTGAAGGGGGAAGGAAAGAGAGGTTGGTTTGATGAAGAGTGCAGAAGGATGAAGGCGGAGGTGAGGAGTACGAAGAATGAGTACAGAGGTGAAAGTGGGCAAAGAAGAGGTACGATAGGGTGTGCGAGGGGAAAAAAGAGGGAGGTGAAATAGAAGATGAAGGAACTAAAGAGCGGGCGAAGGAAGAGGTAGGCGAAGATGGAGCTGGAGAATTGGGTGAGAAATGTAAGAAAAAGAGTGGAGGAGAAATTTTAGAAAGAACGAGGAGTTAAAATAAGGGAAAGCTCCAGGGCCCGATAAAATATGGCAAGAAATATATATAGAGAGAGACAGAGAGAGAGAAATTTTAAACCGTATATAATAATAATAATAATAATCTTTATTCTCATTTAAATGAAATTTATTATAAAATATATGAAGAGGAGAAAGAGATCCTGGGATCATTAAAGGTCGAGGCAATATACCCTATTCATAGAGGAGTTGGCAGGGGAAAAGTGGATAACTATAGAGGAGTGATAGGGATAAACACCGTATACAAAGTAGCGACGATGATTATAAAGTACAGGCTGGATGAGGCGGTGGAGAGTAGCGATTGGGAGTAAGGTTAGGATGTTGGCATATGCGGATGTTATGGTGTTGATAGATAGAAGAGTTTTAATAGTGGATGTTGGGAAAAAAGTAGATCGACTTAAGAATAAAGGAAGGGAGGGAAAGATAAAGAACAAGAATGGAAGGGAGTGGTGATTGAGAGGGTAAAAGTTTTCAAATATATGGGGTTTATATTTAAGAGTTCAGGAGGTTATGAGGAGAATGTCAAGTGGGTACCGAGAAAAGCGAGGAAAGTGTGAGGAGGTGGTGAGAGAAAGATGGGGAAGGTGGATGATGGCAATTTGAGAGTGACGTATGATTTATGGGATGCGTGCGTGGGATCTACCTTGATGTATGGGGCCGAGGTATGGGGTGTCAACTAATAAACGTGAGTCAAGTTGACATAATTCTCAGATTAGGGATAAAATGCCTCAATATCAGGGAAAAATAAACTTAAATATGGTTCGTTCATTCTTTCTTGTTCGGCAGTAGCGTTAGCAAAAGAATTTACTCCTTAACGGTACGACTGGAAGATCATCTAGGATGAACTCTGTCCATTTCTTGTGCAGTTTATATTATGTGTGAATATTATTTCTACTATTTTTGTATGTATTAGGTTATTACAAAAATAAAATAATGTGCTCATTGTTCTTACTTCTCATGGTATGATAGAAACCAATTTCTTTGTGGTGTTAAACACTTCATGCAGAGCACATGTGTAGTACGCTGACTGTATCTTTTCAACAGAGGCGGGCTCATCTTGTCACTTCCTAAGTAAAAGCCATAGTATGGTTCCAAACCACTTGTGCAGTAAACTGACGTAATGTCAGCTGCACTTTTTCTTTTCGGTGTCGCTGATGCCTCCGTTAAAGGAGCCCTCCATTGACTTTACAGATATTGATACACCAGTATACTATCCGGGAGTACCATTTATTAGACCGAAGGCGTACCTGCTAGAGTTCAATTTGCATATCGGCGAGGTCTACACCCCCATAAACTGGTTGTACTCGACAACAATAACTGGTCTTTTGATCGGAACTTTTTGATTTTCTTTCCTGTTATACCTAAGGTAAGAGCCGACTGGTTGTAAGCCTTGATTCATAGAAAACAAGTTGATTGGCTTGCTGTCAAACCACCGTATAACGCAGAGAGATTCGTCACTCAACTGCTTTTGGTCCATGGACCCTTTTCCTTTCGATTTTAAATGTTATACTAATATTAGAGGGCGTAGAGCTAGAGCGAGACCTTCTTAAGCGTTATTCAATTGTTTCTTCAAGTTTAAATCGTTCTCAATGTCCGACACACCTGGATCAAACAGAATATAATTCATATCGTCTTCATTCCATCGAAAAAACATATTACTTCAACATAATTATAATTAAAACTAACGACACTTGAATATTGTAGCTCATATTCTGAAACTATTGATTAGGAAATGGAACAACATCGCCTGTCCAGTCACCCAATACCAAGGTTGCTTTCAAGCAACTTAACTTCGTTTGTCAATACCGAAACTTGTATTTCACAAATTTATGCTTCTTACAAATTTTTACTTTTTCAATATTGTTATAAAAAGCAAATTAATTTTTGTAAAGTCTAAAATTAACAATAAAATGACATAAAACACTTATAAAAATAGACACTTGACAGATTATTCACTTCAGTTATCACCCACGCATCGAGGAGTGTCAGGAAACGTCTTTTCAATAATTATGACGTCAATATTATCAGCGAAAGCAGTGTTACCATTCCAGAAGAGTATAACTTTTAAATAAAAAAGGGGGAAGCGGCAATATTGCCTATACTAACGCTCAGTTCAATCTAATATTAAGTTGTTTTGAAGCAAACGTAATCGGGAATTTAAAAAAGGTGACATAAATTAATTCAATAATTAATTAAATTGCTTACAATATTTTTAGAAACTATAAATTATAAAATTATAAATTATTTTACAAAAATCAGAATAGGTTTAGACAGGGCAGACATACAGTTGGCCTTTTAGATAAAATCATCGATTGTTATGAAAATTGCGCTATTACATCATTTATAGACTTATCTAAAGCTTTTGATTTCGCTCATCATTGATAATTGCTGTGGAAGCTTTATGCCTATAATTTTGATCAAAGCAGTTGTCAGGTTTTGCCTTATCTTACTCACAGGAAAAAATTGGATTTTTAATGGCGACATTAGAAAACTTCATAATGTGGTTACTTGAACCATTTTTATTTTTAATCTACGTTTCAAATTTTGCAAATTATGTCGATCTAGCAGATGTAGTTAAGTTTTCGAATAATACTACTTTAATATCTATATAAAGTGATCTGGATACTGTCCTGGCTGCAAGTACATATTTTCTATGGAATGGGAAATAATAAACAAAAGTATTTTTTAATAAGAATTTTAAACATCAGTGTATCAGAACAAATTTTGATTACAACTTACTTTTTGTTTTGCTATCTTCACACGGTTTATACAATTTTTATTTGCGATCATCTATTCGTTACTTAATATTTGCGTCACATAAACGAGCAATCAGGATTTTAACAAATTTTGGGAAAGTTTGTAGACAGCAATTCAATGAATATACATAATACATTATGTGATGAAAATTTATATTCAAAATATTTAAATTAAGTAGTTTACAAGCTGTGCAAATGGCCTGAAAAAATACCACATTTTCCACCAAACGTATCTACACCAAAATTAATCTAATGAACACAGTGTACTCTGAAAACACATCAATAAATATCGGAAGCCCAACTAGTAATCATCAGGAAGAACAAGTAATTATAAAACATTAAAAATTAAATACATAATTCTTAAATACAGTGAATAAGAAATTAATGCAGTTAAAAAATTATCACGCTACAATTTTACTCTAGATATGCCAACTATGGTACAAATATACCTGAGAGATATATGAGGGGAAAACACCTGTATATATCTCTCAAAAATTCTGAAATTATTCCACCTACCTTTAAACTGAATAGAATTTTACTTACTACACAAACATTTTATTTTGATTTTAAATTTTGTGGAATTAACGGAATATTGATTTTGTTCGTGAATATATAATACGCAATAAAACGCAGAGTGGGATGTTTTTGTGACATCGCCGCCGTGTTTCCCTCGATGAAAATTGACATGTTTATGGTTTTATTACTGAAATCCAGCGAATCGTAAATATTAATGTCATAAAATCCCATGGTGTCATTACAGAATGCTGCAAAAATACACAAATATTTAAAATCAAGGTAATATTGTTATACACATTTACTGTCGATACATGATGATTATTAAAACAGTTTACTTTGGTTTGGGCAATACAAACAAATACATATATTGAAATAAGACTGCATTTAAAATTGTTTTTTTTTGTAAATATTTATTTATCAGGCCTTATTCGTTTAATAGCAACAACAATCATTAAACTATAAAGTTAGTTAAGATATACCTATAGTATATTTTTAAAAGAAGACTAGATTTGTTGATTTTTTTAATAATAAATTTACAAAATATTAACATTATATACGAAATATTTTCTAGGTCTGATCCTGTACTCACGTTGCAACTGCTGCAGTTGTTGCGACGAGGACAAAGATCGAATCAGGCTAAGCTCTTCAAAAACAGAATGTTCCATAGCGGACTGTTCCGCGGGCAGGGAACACAAATACATCGAAGTGGACACCATCCTCATACCCAGATGACAGGACGAAGAGGACGAGTACCTAATCCTGGACTTAGACGAGGAGGAGGCGTAGCCAAATTGTGTATACATTTCATCTGTATGTACTGTAAATCCGCAATTATATAATTAAACAGACTTCGAACAAGACAATACGGAATATTTAACTGCTCCGGGTTTACATTCATTTCTACCAAAACGAAAAAGAGAAAAAAATCAGTATTAATAAGTTATTGTAACTATGACTAATGAAAATTAATTTTTTATTTGATTCTTGTTTTTTTTTAAGAAACTTGATTTGTTTAGTTTAATTATCGAAATTAGTGGACTCGGATATAAATAAGTTTAAAAACTTGCATATCAAATCTAAATATTTGTTCTATGTACAGTTTTTTTTAAAGTAATTTTTACATATTGTATAATTTAATCTTTACGCAAAATTATTAATTATTTAGTAGAATAAAATAATGTGATAGTTATTTGGCTTTGCTAAACTGATACGAGCATTAAATGAAGCAATTTCTTTTTTTATATATTGATTTATTAAAATAATTTTAATTCGGCCAGAAAAAAGACATTGCGTTATATTGTTATTATTAAAAAAATAAGTGCTGTCGAATGAATTGATGATTATCAATCGAAATGAATAAAAATATAAGATGATACAAAATTATTGTTAATTGTCTCTAGTGTAACTTTTTTGGAAACTGTTTACTTTTACATTTTTCACAGCCACCACTAATTAATTAATCTTTAACTAAAGCAGCGAAATTTTAATTTAAATAATAATAGGTTTATGACATAAACAGTATATCTAAAAAAGTTTAATCTTCTAGTATTCAAATTTCTATGTAAAATAAAAAAAAAACATGAACGTCCCTATTTTTGCGTACTAAAATTATCTGAGAAAAAATATTTTACAACTCTAACCTAGTGGCCTGATTAAATCAGGACAATCATAAACTTTCAGCAGAAGTGGCGAAAAAGTTGTCCTTTTATGCGCGAGGAGCAACCAACTTTTTCTAGCGTCCACTCGAAGGTCTGAGTAGGTTTGGAAACTTTTTTAATAAATATTTTCACATGTCACGGAAGATGTACGAAGTTAAATTGCCAAAAGAGAACTTAAATTATTCGCGCCCCTGTGGAGGATTTATATGCGGTGCCTTAATCGACCCCGATAATTTATATATTTAAAAGATGGCCAGAATATCCCGGCGAAAAGTTTCTGGTGATTATTGCTGCTCGTATTTCATTGAGTTTAATTGAGTCGATGTTGAATACTTTTAATCGTTTTTGTTATATATCTTTGAATTTAACGCGCCAGCCCGATGGTGGAAGTTCGGAGTTTTATTGTTTCCTATGTGTTTTCACAATTTAATATATTAACAGTAAAATATTCTGTGTATATCAAGTTATTAAAATAATGTTAATTATTTTTTTATAATTCACTGATTTTTATATTGAATCTTATTATAATAAATATCAGATAGTTTTAGAAGGAATAAACACAATTGTGACTAAGCAAAAAATAATTTCCAAAGTCTTTATTTAAAAAAGTAGTCATATAATACATAATGGATGTAATTATTTATATCATTGAAAATTTAAAACTACATAAAACAGAAATATAATTATCTTAAACTCTTGATTTCCAATATGGATTATGTCATTGGAATATTGCTGTTATATACTTTACAAGTTCAGAATATTGAATAATTATTTTTCTTTGGATAGCAGCCAAGGACAGGTTTCATATTTTAGATCTCATCAGTGTCGCGAAGCCCTATAATTGTTACTGGTTATCTACTCTATTAAGGAAATGTAGTCTAACGCTTTAGACAAAAGATGTCACTTTAATTGTTTATCTAAAAAACTTTGTTTGATTTTTTTATTTATGTTAATATAATGACGAGAATAATGATGAAATTAAAAGTATATTAGTTGTCAGATTAACTATAATGTTATTTAATTCCCTACATATAAAAAAAATCCATTAAGTAATCTGTACTATATTTTAAACATCAATAATATGTTTTGTGTTATATATTTCATAAGAATCCACTAAATGAAAGTGGTATTTAATAGAATATCGGGTTGTAATGCAATAATTTCTGTGCAATAATTGTTTTTTCGTATTGGTATGAAATGAATGAGGAGTAGGTTTTATCCGCACGTCGAAAAGCGGCTTGTACAAACGGAGATTTCTATCAAAATTAAAATTAATGTGTATAAACTTGTGAATGTACATTTTATGATCTCATTGTTTAAGAGTACAAAAGTTATATTGCTCAATATTTTTATTCTTAATATTTTATTTTTTAGTTTAGGACCTTAATTACTTATTTCATTTAAGTATATTAATAATACATTTCTTCATACATTGAATAATTAAATTAATTAGAAATTTGTAAAATAATTACAATATTTCTTTAAAATTATCGCTGAAATTTATTGTAACATAATTTTTTGATTAAATTAAAATTATTCATAAAAAGTTTGATTCAATTGTAGATTTTTTTTATATTAAACTTGAATGTTTTTCAATAAAAAAATCCTACAAAATAATTAAAAACACTAACTCAATTGCACAAATAATTTAACACAATATTATAACAAAGACCTTCACTAAATATTCCCACACGTTTTAATACTTAGAAATAAATTTTTGTCCTTCACAATGTTTCAAATTAAGCATAAATAATGTACGTTTTCATAAGAATTTTATTCATTAATTAACGATTGTAATATGGCCAATCAATAATATTCTACACGAAAGATTCACTGAAAAGAACAAAATCTGACTAAGTGGTATTAGTAATAAACCGAATTATTTTATTACATAATCCTTTTTTTGCAATATACATAATTTTACTTGAAAATATTGAGCAATACAAATTGACATGATGACATGAACCACTTCATTCCATTTTTTGATATTAATATGTGTGTATAAAGTTGGAAACTTAAATTATTATTTGGAAAATGTAGCTTCAAAGAAAATGCAATAACACCAAAACGTTATGGAAAAGCTTCTAGGAAACAAAAGTATTACCACAGAAATGGATAATAAGGTATCGTTTGTTATAGCTGTGATAAAAGTCGTACTTCAGAATACGCTTCTTATGCAATGAAAGAGGACGAAATTTAAGCCATCCAAATGATTTTAATCGATAATCTAGGAATCGAATTACGTAGATCGTGTATTCAGCAGATGATTATTTCACATATTTTTTTACAAAGCGTAGAAATGTCGTATTCCTCCGTATAGACCTGCACTTGTTTGGCTTTATTTCAATTTTATTCTAGAAGTGTAACTCTTTTGAATATGTTGAACGTTTACATTAAGCAAACTTTTGTAATAATTTTTATGTATTTCCAATAAAGTGTAATATAATAATAAATTTTGTTTTTATTAACTTAGTTGTATTAAATTATGATGATTTTCCTTTTAGATTCTGTGATCACAGTATCGATAGAAAATAAAATTCAATTGTCATTATTAATTAATTTTGTGATTAGAAGTATTTGTTTCTCTGTCAACATTAGTTATAGACTGATTTCGACCTATTTTGGCTTCGTCGGCGCTTTGCAAAGTTTAGACAATAGATGCCATCTTAATGATTTCTGCATCTTTAGTCAATCTTTATTATACTTTTAACAACTACATTTAAATTGATTTTAAACAAAGCAGCTATTTTTAATTAGTGATTTTATTACGAATAACTTTCGTATATAAATATTAGGAATGCTTCATCCAATAAACTTTTCTTTTCCTATCTTTAAAACAAATAACTTCTGACAATAAAGTTCTGTGAATAATCCTGTAACGTTAACATAGATGAAATATTAACGAAAGTTATCTTACTCTTCTTCGAAATCGTCACCTCCCATAACTATGCACCGCTGAGATCTGCTATACATGCCCTGGAAACTTTTTCTTTTGGGATGGAGTTCAAAAGCCTCGTCACGATTCGTCAGATGTCAGGAATATCGTCAAATACCTTTCCTTTCAAAGTTGTTTTAGTCGTTAAAAGATGCTGGATGTTCAATTTGCACCACCCTCTTTTTGCGAGAAACTATTTGAAGATATTTGCTGCGTAAGGGCGAGAATTGTCGTGAACAAAAAACCATGAACCTTGTTCGTAGACGTTACATGAAATGATTTAAAATTTCAATGTACCTTGCAGCAATTAAACGAAAGAGATTTGACAATATTTCTGATATCCAACGAAACGTCACGAGGCTTTTGAAATCCATTCCAAATAAAGCGTTCTTGAAAAGAATCCAGGAAATATATAGTATATATATATATATATATATATATATATATATATGTTATTTGTGTGCCATAATTAATGTGCTGCTCTGAACCAATAGCTTTAAAACTTGCAAAGCAAACCAGATGAAATTTAATTCAATTTTAATTCTTCACATTGATATTTCCAGATTAATTTGCTCTTTATGATTCTTCTGATTCTAGTTATATTTCCACGTTAAATAATACATTTATTGTATGATTTAGTTTTCCTAAATCAGTTTTAAATAATACAATTTTAGTTTTGCCATTATTTAATAATAATCTATTCTCCAGCATCCATTTTTAAGTAATTGAATAAATGCTGTTTGCTAATAATTCCTTAAAATAGCGACTAATAATTAAAATATTTAGATCATCTGTTTTTCTCTCATATTAAATTTATAAAATCATGACAAAGAACAATGGGCCCAGGATACTTCCTTGCGGTACACAATATTAATAAAGCTGGGGGATGAGTACTTATTATTTATATATGTTTTTTGATAGCGATCATTTAAAAATGATTCTGTTAATTTTAGGCTGTTCCCAACGAATTCACACAACAAAAGTTTTATTAATAAAATATAGCCGTTTAAGTGGATTTGTGTTTCAAGAATCCAGTGATGTGCATTATTGAAGAAATTGTTTATTTATTAAACAAAACAGTTCCATTCACTAGTACCTTTTCCAAGAATTTGATAAAAATCCTTCATAGTGCAATAGCTATTGGGAAAAATAAGTCTAAGACTAAGTCACAGTATTCAGGCTCTTGATTGGGAAAATGCCTCGCAGATCGGTTGGTTTTGGAAATCATGTCGCTAGCAGGATCTTTCTAAATATTGCCGGAGCGGGACAGTGGCATAGAATATACTCCACCAACTCCGCTTTATCTTTGCACCTTCTGCAGTTAGTATCTTCAGCGACTCCTAATACATAAAGGTGTTTTTTAACTGACAGTTTGGCCTAGATAGCTTAACACAAACAAACTCTGGTCTATACATAATTTCTTCACTATATTGAGGGCACTCTGCATTAGTTCACTGAGTCACCTTCATATTTTTCTAGCAGAATTGTTATGTTATCTGCATATTCTATGGCTGGGAAGCTTCCTTAGCAAGTGGCCTATCGCGATGTTTCATAGGAAAGAAGATAGCACTTATCCCAGTGGATCTTTGCTTTGGAGAGTTTGTTTCTTGTTGATAATTGCACTGTCCTTTTGCTTAGCATCTACTTTTTCTACCCATTAAGTGCGACTGGAGTGTAAGTATTGAGAGAACTTGTCCTAAACTGTTGAAAGAGGTTTTGTTAAATGATCCTTCTATGTTGAAAAATAGGTTTAATGGAGACCGCTTATTTAGATTTGGGTGAAGAGGATTCGTTTTTAGAATATAGTCCCTGCTGTATCAATCAAAAGCTTCTCCAACGTTCTCATCATAAAAGATGTGAGACTTATCGCACTAAATAATTTGACATAGTGCAGTCTTCATTGCCCGCTTAATGTACAAATACCACCTTGACTTTCTACCTATTTTGGGGGACATATTTAAAAGCTATGCAGGCCCCAAACAGAGTCTCCAGGTATTAAAGAATAGGTTCCAGTTCCCATATAAGAAAGGTTTGGTAAACTTCATCCATTCTTGGGAACTCAAATGATGAGAATATTTGAATGTCCCAGATTATCTTTGGTCCTGCTATTATTTTGGAGGCTATGCTCCAATTTTATTCTGAAGAAGTACGAATCTTCCGCATGTTTTTGCATTCGGGAAAATTAGTTTTTTTAAATATATTCATTGACTCAACGAGGTTGTCAGTATAACTGCCATCCTTCTTTTCATTATTCCAGGCTGTAGTCTTAGGTCTTTGAATTGAACTTTATTTGGCCTTGTGGCTATGGTTATGGACTCAATTTGTTCACAAAAGTCGTTGCCTTACCTTCTTATCGGTAAAGCTCTTCATAATATGTTCAATCGATTTCTTGCTTGGAGTGTTGCGCCTTGTTATATGCTTTTCTTGGTTGCTTACTCAACTAGTTAAGTTCCTTATTGCACCATCATGGGTTGGTATATTTCTCTCTATCTGAGTTGAGGGGGCATAATATTTTATATGAGATGAGAGCCTTTTCCAAAAGCACCGGTAGGTCATTGACATCATCCAGTGTTATTTGCACACGGTTCTCAACCTCTTGTAGTCGATTCGATAAGGAGTTTGTAAATAGTTCCTGATCGGTTTTCCTTGCATTTCCTAATTTGTAACATATTCAGCTGTGATCTAACCGGGACAAAGTATCCGTCGACACATGCCAAAATTAATAGCAAGGGGGTATCAATCACTTCTGGTCTTCTTAAGTTAATAAATTTTGTTTCACAGCTTTCATTGAGTATATGTAGATTGTGCTCGAAATTAATTTGAGCATTTTCCCCTTTCATTGTTGTCCATGCTACGCCACACTGAGTGATGTGCTTTAGCATCACAAACTATAATGATACTGATGGTTTCACAGTATTTTATCTCAATTTCTAGTTCATGTGACGGAGGTCTCGTCTTCGAAATAGACCACTGTGAGTTCCTTTGGTGAAAACTGAGGCATGCCTTTCATTTTTATACATATGTACGCGCCTTTAATTTTGTCCACCAAACAAGATGTTGCTTTTTAAATTGCCCATACCACGTATTCTATATGCCACTACAAAGTGTTCTTGTATTAGGACCTGTATATTATCAGTGCTTTTTAGGTTGTGGTTCAGTGTTTCAACGGTTTTCTTGCAACGTTGAAAATTTATTTGAATTATATTTATTTATTCCACGTTTATTAAATATAGTCGAAAGATCTGTTATTGTTGAGTTTTTATTAGTTTTTTAACTTGTTATAAGAGTGTAAAACAGTAACCATTGGGAGCTCTCCATTAGAGATCTACTGATCTACCATCAGCTGTTGTTTCTGACCAGCCATAAGCTTAATTATCCGCTCCATATCCAGAGTCGGACTGGAAAATCATAAAGTAGTCTTTGCCAGCCTAGGGAGATAGTCAATTTGGATCACCGTTAGATTTGGAGCTAGTTTATCGACCGCGGTTATCCCAGGTTATCTTGAAGATCTCTTCAGAGGACAGTACTCGATCGAAAATGTGACCACTACTTACGTTTTCCCAGGTTCATCTCGCAGAGGTGATCGCTCTCGGTACTGCCTTAGGTTTTCCAGGGTCTGCCAACGGGACGCACCCCAACCTGCGTCCGTGACAACTCGGAGTCGATAATAGATCTGACCCTTCTCTCGCATGGTCTCCCTCGCTACATCGAGGGATTGATGGTCGACGCCCAAACCGAACTGATTAGTGACCACTGCCACATAAGATTCGAAATCAAGACAAGGCATCACGAAATCACTCTCCTGACGCGCTGAGCTCGCTCTGAGAGCTCTCAAGGGCTGACTGAAATAGAGGAAACAGCCCGCCGGGAAGCGTACGAAGCCACCGCGGAGGGCCAGCCGATAGAGGCAGCGAAGGCCGAGGCAAGGGGGCTGCTCATGGACCGCTGACAGGAGAGGTGGGCCGCCGGAAGCAGGGGAGCGTGGACCCGGCGACTCATCTCCCACATAGCCTCATGGAGCCAGAGGAGGCACGGTGAGTTGTCCTAACACCTCACCCAGGTACTCTCGGGGCACGGCTGCTTCCAGTTTACCTGAAGAGGATCGAGAAGGCTGACGGGGACAGGTGCCTGTGGTGTCAGGATGAGAGAGATGACGCGATCTACACCTCCTTCATCTGAAGGGCTTCATCTGAAGAGCTGACTGAAACAGAGGAAACAGCCCGCCGGGAAGCGTACGAAGCCACCGCGGAGGGCCAGCCGAAAGAGGCAGCGAAGGCCGAGGCCTGCTCATGGACCGCTGGCAGGAGAGGTGGCCTGCCGGAAGCAGGGGAGCGTGGACACGGCGACTCATCTCCCACATTGCCCCATGGAGCCAGAGGAGGCACGGTAAGTTGTCCTAACACCTCACCCAGGTACTCTCGGGGCACGGCTGCTTCCAGTTTACCTGAAGACGATCGAGAAGGCTGACGGGGATAGGTGCCTGTGGTGTCAGGATGAGATAGATGACGCGATCTACACCTCCTTCATCTGCCCTCAATAGGACGATGTGCGGATAGCTCACCTGGGATGCTAGGGCGGGATGCCAGCCCCCGAAAACCTGGTCCCCTCGGCAGTGGTGTGGGATGCCGTAGACGCCACGGCGAGGAGCATCCTCGGGGCGAAGGAAGAACACATCAAGGGCCTACAAGAAGGTTAGGGGATAATCACGTAAACCATGTACATAATCTGTAAAATATATGTATGTAATCTGTAAATATGGAAGTGTATGTATTACTGTTTTGAATAAATAAAGGACTAAAAGACACGACGGCGAGGAGGCTCCAGTGAAGTATTATCGCAGTTCCGCTGGTGTCCTCTTTTCAAGGGGCCACTGTTGGTCGTACGCGGCCATCACGTCCTAAAAAAAGGGTCTGCCAATGGGTGTTCATCCTTTGCTTAACTGTTGTCCATGGTGCTGGTGGAAAGTCTTGGCTTTTGGCCAGCCTGCTCCGAAAAGCGCGCTATCCTTCTTATTTTAGCTTCAACTCCGCTTTTCCGGGATTTTGGAGCTATAAAAGATGTGTCTGAAATCGGAAGGTTAAATGAGCTGTCAGCTCTCTTTAGATGTGAAAGTTGCCCTCCAATCTCGATAGGAGCCACAAACAGGATGGTATACCACAAACTAGTGAATTGCGTCAGGGTTGCTGACGATAAGATAGTGACGCATGCAGTCTACAAAAACCAGCTGCGGCTGTCCTGGCGATGTTGGGAAAGATGTGGCTCTACGTTACCCACAGAGATTTAGATTTGAAAATCACTGGAGCTGCAGAGAAGTTCTACCAAACTTGTTTTAAACCGTGCCAGATCCCACAGCAAGACTACACCTTCTTACCTCCAGGAAAAATACAAGTTTCAGAGGCTTTATTAACTAAAATGAGAATTGAAGCAGCAATTCATATGTTACACGGTTTAATAATTGCGAGTTTACTTCATCATAACTATAAGCTCTTGCTGGATTTTAATTTAATTAACTGCAGCGAGGGCTTGTAACAAATATTTGGCTGTTTGTAAATCACTCTAAATATGATAGATTAATATATGAGTCGAATGGTGTAGAATACTGTTGTATAAAACAGTATTTAACAGTATTCAACTCGTACATTAATCCAATATATCATCATATTAAGAGAGATGATGATGTTATGCTACAAGTTCTTAGTGCAGTTTTTGTTAATTTGGGGGTTGTTTCGTGTATAAAAAACATTTTTTTGCTCTTGATGATAGAACATGTTTGTTTCAAATCGACATAATTTATACTCTCGATGTATATTAGTTATTGTTATTAGTTACTGCGTAATTGGAACTCAAAATTTGTTTTTGTTGAAAGTTTTACTACAAAGTTAAATTTCTTTAAAATATTCTAGCATTTGACAGATTCTGGTTCCGATGCATTTATATTAAAATTGACATACATTTTTTATTTAAAAACACAAGCTATGGGATGGTCTGTTGAAGTAAGGGGTATTCGGGAAGTAGGAACAAATATTAGAGTTCTATAGAACATTAAAAATTGATTGAAAATATAATTTTTCTCTACACACATTAAGTAACCTCTCCCATTTATGTTTGACCACCCAAGGCCCCGAAGCAACGAGCAACGCATACATCGAAGTTCTCGATGACACGTTCTTCAATTGGGGTATTGTTGTGGTTTGTTCATGTACACAAATTTCACAAATCCCCACCAAAAAGTCAAAGGCGTAATATCACATAATCTGGGACGGAAAACATTTTATTCAGCAGAGCAATTATTTTACGGGATATGTTACATGTGTCGCACTATCTTGTTGAAAACAATAATCATTATTTTCATCCATAACTGCGAAAAGCCAGCCAGAAAGCATGTTTCTTCAACTGTCGTTATTCACAGAGATGGAAACTCCTTTATGATTTTCAAAAATGTCCGGACTAATCGCCCCTCCTGTCCAGAACCCACACCACACAGTTGTGCGTTATGAATGCATCTCATCTTTCATAGTCACTTGCAGATTTTCGGTACCCCAAATTCTACAATTCTGTTTATTGACGTATCCACTGAGGTGGAAGTGCGCGTCATCTGAGAAAATCTTGTACGCATGCATTTTCAGATCTTTTGAAAGGATTGTATTCATTGACCTTGTTGATAAATGCATTTGTTGGACTTGTCACATTATCAAGCATGGCAACAATGTTATCTTGAAATATAGGATGAAATAAAACACTATTTTTCTATGTTTTTTTACCACTGTATATTAATGATTTTTACAACATTAATAAATTATCTACGACTATAGTTTCGACTCTTTCAAGTCATTATCAAGTGAATTGATTTACGAATTACAAAGGGTATATATATGTGCAGGTAACAGGTAGTTAATTAGGGTGGTGCGGTTTACAGTGAAATTCAAGGGCGGTACATTAAATGGAAATTTTTGAGGCGGGTTGCGTTAAGGGGATTAGGCTAATTGAAATAAGCTGGAATTATATAAATCTGTCTGTTCATTTAGGAGATTACCATTATCGGCTTTTCTTTTTCTTGAAATTTCTAGTGCTTCTAACAGGTCGTGTTTTGGGCCTTTTTTACAGGTGTGCAATATTTTGAGTTTATCTAATGATGGGAAGCTATGTTTGTGTTCTAGGCTATGGTTTGAAAAGGAACTATTGTTGTGGTGTAATCTGAATGCTCGAAAATGTTCTCCATATCTCTTTTCGAAGTTTCTTCCGGTTTGGCCTATGTAAAAACAATGTTATCTTGTGTTCGAACAGAACTATGTCGTCCTGTTTTCTTAACATGAGAACCTGAGAACCCATGTTCTCAAACTTCCGGATCAACTTCCGAACTGAGGATTCAGAACGGTTAGCGTGGACCTTTCACTGTTTTTGTAATAACTTTTAATCACATAGAGACGTTGCTTAGTTGTCATCTGCTTCATGACGAAAATAAACATCAGACTACAATGCTCACCACACAAAACTCAAAACACTCTAGCTCCTTTTATCCAGTTATTTGGATTTCTTTTTTTTCTTTCTCTAGAAATGATCTAGAATTACTGTTTAAAGGTGTGGTCGGCTAGCAGGTGAATCGCACTTGTTAAAGGAACACCTTAACTTTTCTCATGCACTTTTATGTTCTGCAATCCTTTCGTCAAAACTTCGTACTGTTTGTCTGATATACATCTTTGGGCAGTCAGTGTTACTTTTTTCACACATACTATTTATTATTTATAATTAAATTCAGTTTTAACGGAAGATACTTATTTTTATTATATTTTACACGTACTTAAATGGAAGCAGCATATACAATTAATAGTTTTATTACCAAAAAAATATATTACCTAATTTCAATTACTTTCTTAATAGTTTACATTCAATTCTTCTTTGAGAATACAACATTGGCTTACAAAGGTTTACGTTCAGCGTCCATTGGGTATGAAGCTATCTTACGGGCTTCTCAATGAGTTATTAATTTATTTAGAAATTAGTTAGTTTATTTTAAATTAAGAGAATAATAAACTATTTGTAATTGTCTATTGTTGCAAACTTGGTAAATTTCTTGTCACGATTTATCATTCAGAATTCTGTTCAGAGGGGTAATATTATTCTCTTCAAAACCTACATGGGGATCTAGCAGAAGTTAATAATAAAATTACAATAGGTGTTAAGCATCTGTAAAGAGGTTTGAGAAGTGTTGATTGAGACTCGTGTTGTCAATGAACTGAAAGACAGCTGTAGAGTTAGTGAATATGATTAATTTCTTGGTGTTTGAAATGATTAATTAATGCAAAGAAATACTTAAAGTTGATTAACCCAGTACTTAAAATAGAGAAGGTGAATGAGATTTTAAAATAAGATAATAATATATATGACACAGGAGCTATAAAAAGAATTATTGGATCTGGAAGCATCTACAAAGCAATGTGTAGGTAGGATTTGGTCACTTAAAACAGGTTACTATGAAAGACCCTACAATTAGGGGACGCTTAAAAGACACCTAGATCGTAGGTGACATTTGTGGCACAGAAGTAAGTAGACGAATGCTATATCATTCAAATCTACATATTTATAAAAGTATATGCTGGATAGAAAATATGCAGAGGAATACAGGAATGGTGGAAACACAGTATTTCATTTCTATTGCTTAGGGTAAGGAAGATCTTACAGTTCCAAGATTTTACGGCTTGAGGTTAGAAGTCGGTAAATGCTTTGTGATAGCTTGATTGGATTGATAACTATCATACCATACTCAATCTGTGATCAGATGAGGGATTTGTAAAACATAAGAAAAATCTCATGACCAGAAGTCTATACGGTGTATACTTTAGGGATTGGGAAGTTATTGAAGTGCAATTGGAAATTGTAATGGTGTCTATTTTTTATAAAAATGGTATTTAAGTACTTCTGGGAGAAGAGTATAGGTTTATACAGCTAATTAGAGAGTCCATAAAAGGCGTTATTGATTCTTTTAAAGAATAATTGAATATTGCCTTCAGAGCCGTATTAAACATTATGGTGTGCATACTGAAATATAATGCTATAGGGGGATGATATTTTTTCTAGATGAGGGATATAAAAGAAGTTAAATATAGGATTGTGGATAGAACTCTGCGGAAAACCAATAAATTGAAGTCAACGGTTGCTAAAACAGGTATCTTTTTAAGGGAAATAACTCTGTGGTTGATTAGTGACCTGAATACTTTGATCATATTAATTGGAATACCCATTGACAATCTTTTGCACTAGAATTAAGAGTTCAATAGAATCAAAAAAGCGGCGAGAAAAATCGATTACTGACTGAACCTTTTTAGAATCTGAACTGCATTAAAGGGTTATAATAAATTAGCCGTTCAAATAATTTTATGCTAATAAGGAATGGAGACAGAATCTTCATTTTTCTTGTATTGTTGAATGAATTCATTTTTAAATAAAAATACGGTTATTAAAATATACTTTAAATGTAATATAAACAAATAACTTTTAACTTTAAAAATCTATATTCACTGTCAAGTAATGAATAGAAAAATTATTTCTCAATACTAGGAATATGAACAGCTATGCGTTTAGAATTGCATACATAAAAAGTATATAATTTAGATAAATTAAATTATTAAAGCGCTACTATCATGTTCCATTAGTTTATAAATAGTACAATTGATTGAAGGTTTACGCGGAAAATGAAATACTTCAAAGTAAAATTCATTTTCCTGTCTTCGCTACCCAAAATAGATTAAAATATGTCCGTTGTTGTTGGTGACAGGGAACAATAATTAATCGTACAATTGATTAATAACTAATAATAATTTAATACTAATAAATAATAATGATTACACGCCGGTGGTGGCGCATCCGGCTGCGACCGAACTAGCGTTAGCGAGAGTCAAGCAACGTTAGCTCGGGTCAGCAGTTGGATGGGTGACCGGTACCATTCACCATTGGGATACAATTAATGGTGCTTTAGAGTGACGGGGCGATCTTTTAAGTAACAAGCTTATTTACACACACACACACACAAATACACAAATCACACATGGCGGAAGGACCACGTGGTCGATAGCCTAACACTACTACTACTACTAATAATGATTATTTAATAGTTTTTAATAATATCTCGCAACTCGTAAGCTTAAATTTTAGTTTTTTCTTATTTCAAAACTATTTAACACTTATATTTGACATTTTCGGTAACGATTTTGATATTATTAATCAGATCTCAGGTTTTATGAATAAGGTTAATGCAATTCTGCTCTATTAAGGTAATTTAAATAGGTAAAAGGATTATAATAATATTACTTTTTTTATTACATTCACAAATAAATAATTTTACAGTACCCTTTAAATAAGTCAGAACTTAATATTAATTAAAATAATGCAAACAAGTAAAATGGTACGATATAGGAATTTAACATAATTGTCTTATCGGATTAAATAAATAAGAGGGAGAAGACGCAGAAACCAGTCACGGTCTTCTCTAAATCACTAACATAACAAATCATGGCAGTTTACAAAAACGAGTTGTCAACTAATACAATACGTTAATCTTATATAAAAAAATCGATATCACAATAAGATCACTTAAGATACTTCCATAGTTTCGGGTAATTGCACTAAATCGCCATCGCTTTTACCACATAGATACTTCGTGGATTTTGTCCTGACTTCTTAATCTGAAAAAAAAATGAAGTTATTTTCTTTATTAAAAATAATAATAATACATTGCATATGTTTTTAATGTATTAATAGAAATATGTAATCCCTCCGATTTTTTCATTATAAATTAAATTTTAATCTGAATTATTTAGGCATTAATAATAGTTATAGTTATTTTAATATAAAGATAATTTAAGTTTAAAAAATTAAAATAAATCAATTTTACTTTGTATATTTAAACTTTTATGATTATAATTTCATACAAAATACAAAATGCGTTTTTTGATACGTACCTAGAAAATTCTTTATGAATTGAAGGAACATCTCTGGAAACACTCGAAGTAACTGAGTTATCGGAATGAGTACGAGATAATTTTTTCTCGGGTAGAGAATGCCTTTGCTTGAATGGATATTGCCAAGAAGACTTTGTGGGTTCCATTTCGAAGGCTTGATTTTCTACACCCTGCGTTTTATCGAGCATTTTATCAGGTGTTTTGGACGATAGCCGTCTAAAATAAAATAAACTATAGTCTGAATATTTACACATAAAATTAACGCAATATAAATAGAGCTTTGAAATAAATTAAAATTCTGGATTATACAATCATTTCATTTGATTAAATCCATTCTGCATATAAACATTGTTTGAAATATTGCATGTTTATTATGAATTTGATTTTTTTATGATAAAATTAAATACTTCAGCATAATTTATTAAGGTACCTTAATATTCTAGTCCCTAACCCAATTCCCGATGGCTCCTCGAGTTTTGTGCTACTAGATCTCTTTTTCTGAAACCGTCTACCATGACTATCTTCTAAAATTATATGTCTATCATAGGGAGTGTCATAGTCTACTTCTAAAATAGTCGAAAAACTATTTGGGAATAAAATTTCTATCGTTGTGATTATTACGCCTGCCAAAACACATATACAACCTGGAAAATAATAAAAAAGATTGAGTAAGTAAAAACTAATTAATTTATTAGTAATTTCGAATAGGTTATTGATACCTGCTATTAAAACAAGCCAAAATGACCATCCGAAATTAAAATGTAGAGTACTTCCTTCTAAATGAATCGTTAGCGGATTTTCTGGGAGCATCCCCAAGTACCCACAAACTGTTGAAAGTAAACAAATGCCACACGCT
Source organism: Ontholestes murinus (assembly GCA_963969525.1). Classification (NCBI taxonomy): domain Eukaryota; kingdom Metazoa; phylum Arthropoda; class Insecta; order Coleoptera; family Staphylinidae; genus Ontholestes; species Ontholestes murinus. The sequence continues at coordinate 4,010,643 of OZ018398.1, read as the reverse complement.
GTCATTAATGCAGCTCCATATCTTGGCACAACAACTAACATTAAATTCATTAGCAGCCATACAGCAAATGATGTCCTGCAAAACCACACATATGTATTGTATTATTTATACAAAAAACGTACACATATTACATACCATAACATTATAATTGCAAAATACCCTGCTGATCTATACTGTCCACCCCAAGATAGTCCTTCCTGGCCGATGCTGAAATACTCAGCCACGGTCAATATAGGATATGGTAGTCCTCTTGTTAATGCCTCTTTGAAACTACTTCCCATCTGATCCGAACTTAACCAGTAAAATCTCTCGTTAAAGTCCACATCAGAACTAAGATTGTGGAATACTGAAGCTGAAAAAGTTGAAAATATACTGTTAGTTCAAAAGAAATACATAGTATATAATTTTTAAATTATTTAGCAATTGTTTATATTCTATTAGGTTTAAATAAATGTATCTTTTATATTTCTCTAATTTAATATTTGTAAAAGATTTATAAAACTATATTTTGTTGAACAAAAAAATATTTTATATTGTATCTAATTAGAAAATTACTAGTATAATTCAAAGAAGTTTAATTCATTGTATAGACAATTGATTATACAAAAATGGCGAATCGTATACAATCATATAGACGATTTTTTCTAAATATACATTTTTTTAATAAAAAAATTTCACAGAAATACAATAACAGAAAATAAAATATCAAAAATTCGTTGGTAACGAGTTTATTAATTTTTCATGAATGTGACAGAATCATCAATTCACATTTTGATACTTTTATTTATATCATTTAATTTTATATGCATAAGTTTTAAACTTATAGAAACTGCCTCCAAACTTCTAAGATATATACAAGGTATTTATTAAACACACGGCAAAATTTCAAGAAGTTCATCCCTCGGCTATTCTAAGAATATGTTGTCCTTTGATGATTTTTATAAACTCGTTTAGTCTCGGACATACACGAGAAACAAAATTTCCCACAAAACCAATTTTGATATTTTTTAAAATGATCAATGTAAATAAATCTAAAAAAACTAAAAGTAATTAATATAAAATGTTCAGATCTTATTTAACCACTCAAATTAAATCAAATGTTGGCATTTTTCGTCATATTTTCACCATCTATTAAATTTATTATACAAATAAATGTAATAAAGAAAGTATGCAGTCAGGAAACTGAAAATAAAAATATGGAACATAACAAGTGCTTTTCTTCATCAAATTTAAATATATATATATCCCAAAAAGATATATAACAGAGTTATTACAATTCATAATCGATATAAATAAACTAGTCTTTAAATCAGATATAAAAGCATCATACATTAAATCATAAAATAGTTTATATTAATAGTTAATATTGGGTCGAGTGTTGAGTCATTTCCTTCCGAAACAGATGCATACACTTGTATTTTTGACTAACATAACCTAATTCCTAATTCCATTTAACAAGAGACACTTCAATTATTATTAAAAAAAAAGTAACTCAGGAGTCATCGTTGAGCACTGGTCGAAACATATACAAGCAAACCAAGGAATATGTATTACTGTTTTACTTCAAAAGAGAGTAAAACGCAACACAAGACAATAAAAACTTATGGTTCGGTAATTGCAATATTAAAGATGTGACACGCCAGGAAGGCTAGTTGAAGCTGAAGACGATTAGATAAAGGCCTTAATCGAAACAAAGTAGAGAAGTCTCAAAGGACCGTAGAAAGACTTAATATTTGGGTTGCAAATGAACTCAAAGAAATTTATTTTATAAAGCGTGTCCATAAATATCTGCGTCAAGCTCTTGAAAGACAATTAAAATAATCCATTTCTCAAACGTATTGTCAGTGGCAATGAGAAATAAACAGTTTATGACAACGTCGTAGGAAAATAACTTCATAGTACTTTCCCTATATTTTACTCGAAAACTATGAGGTTTACGCAAAAAGTCTATTCTTAATAATTTGTTCATTTTTTAATTGTCTACAATTACTTGTGATATAAATTTCATGTAACTCTAATAGTTTATAAGAAATTGGTAAAAAAGTCAAAATTTTCAAATTTTTTTTCTCGAAAGTCAAGAATTTTATGAAAAAAATGTTCGAATAAAACTTGTTCATTTTCTTGTTCCCTTTAACTTTTGTTCGAAAAGTTTTGTAATATTTTGCATATTAAAAAAATATCAGAAAAAACAAAACATAGCCTCGAGTAAATATCCACTTCCGGTTTTTGAATATTCACCAAAAGCTTTTCTGTTCCAGTTTTTAACGACAAAACCTTAAGTTTGTAGTTTCATCTCAAACAGATCAGTCGTCCACCGACAGACACACAGACACAATTTTTTTTTCAGAAATTAGCGTTTTGTGCTCAGGGGACCCCAAAACGGATATTCCCTCAATTTGGTGGGATTACAAAGGCGTACCGTAATTTGAGCTGCTACCACAATTGCATAAAAACATTATTGTTGCTTCAGGAATATTATTTAAAATAATATTAAAAACATATAGCAAAAATATTTAATGTGTTAAACACATGTTTATATCCACAGACATCGCATCGCAAAAATTGCTAAAGATTTTAAACTCAAACCTAAAATTATAGTAAACTTGGAATAAAAACATTAACACTTTCTTCACAATTACCATTACAAATAGCTAATATGTACATCTAGTTTATTAATAATTGAATCTTCATGTAACTCAAGAACGAATTTCTATATTAAAATTATAGAATTTATTTTTAAATTCTTGAGAAGATTTAAAGAATAAAAAAAACTAAGCAACTCTCAGTAAAACAATTTTTGATAAAGGTCTTTCTTTAAAGAAAGAAAACATACAAATTTTCATCAGTTCAGTATTTTAATCAAAACAAATTCGTTGAATTTGATTCTTGTTTATAACGCGGTGAAACATTTTTAATATAAATGAAACCAACCAAGTGTCTTTCTATAAACAACCCTTAATAAACAAATTCATTAAAATTGTTTCAGGAATCAAGATTAGTAACTTGTGTAGATTTTTCGAAAATTAACTAGCATACATCACAAGTTCACGTAATATATGGTAATAAATATATTAATAATACTATAGTCTGAACCATTGGATCTTTGGTTAGAAGTCACGAACTATTGTCCGATAAAGGGCAAAGGCATTCAATCTTCTTGGTTCATTATGCCAAGATATAAATGAAAAACAAATACAAAACATTCAATCTAATAAAATAAAATAAATTCGTTAGAAAAAGAGCGCACCCTAAAACCTATAGATATACTATCAATTTGACAAAGTGAAAGTAATAACGGTGGGACACAGATGGTCCCCTTTCTTTCATCGCCAGAAAATAAAAGGTCCCGTAAAAACATAAAATCAGGTATTTGGATGCATTTTATAAAATTTATGTTTGTAATATGAAATACAATATGTAAAAGGAAAGTAAGTAATATAATAATAAAAATTCCAGCTCAAATTAATATTAAATTCTCAAATTTGTATGGGAACATAAAACTCTCAATAATAATTAAAATTAACATAAATTTTCCACTAGAGCATTGCATAGTTTATTGTTGAATTTGGGATTTAAATCCAAAAAAAGTCAGTAACCGCAAAATACTTGTGGAAAGGAATGATATTCCATAATTCAAAGCTTATTTTCTTCTAAAATATCAAGAAAACATTTTATCTGATATCCAAAATATGTAATTTTTGGATGAAACTTGGATTTTATTCAAGGGCAATGCTCAGTGTTCATAAAGCAAAGGGATATGATGGTAAACGATACATAATTTTACACGCAGGAAGTAAATTTGGCTTCGTGCAACAAGCAAATTTATAATTTGCATCAATAAATGAATAAATACAGAATTGCTTGATTACCATAAAGAAAAACATTGAAGTGTTTACGAAATGGTTAACTGAGAAACAAATTCCAAATTTAGAAGAACCATCTCTAATTATAATGTATACCACAGCTTTCAATTGGATTAAATATAATATAGCAACTTGGAATTAAGTGGATTTTTGTAGTTGGTTAACAGAGAAGAATATTAATTTTGAGACATGTATGTTAAGGAAAGAGTTGTTACAGTTAGTCACCAAAGAAATATGTTGTTGATGCGTTGCTTCACCAAATTCGGCATGAATTTTTAAGATTTACTCGTTATCATAGGCAAGGGCAACAACTTATTACAATAAACACATTAGCAGAAATAGGTGAAAGGATTTGATAGAAAGCTTTAGATCAATGCCACATTTTGGGGAAATTGTATTTGATAAACAGAAAATATAATCAAAGAAGGGTATAACGTCTATGATAATTTGATCTGTGATAGTAGTGATTTATTTATAAGTACTTTATCAAACTTGCTTTATAAATACAATTCACAGAAGATTCAACAAAAATATACGAACAATTTCGACAGGAAGCTAAAAGGCGGAGTTCACTCTTGAAGAATGTTCTTCCACTCTAACCTGTAGGTCCTTTCCTTCACTGATTAATCATACACGAACTCAGCTTTCGATACATATTTTTAGGTAAAATAAACCTAATTTCTTCTAATAAATGGGTACATATACATATATATATATATACAGTGGAAATATTTCGAAGGGTATTTTATTGTCTTTAAAATACCTTTGGAAATATTGCGGTTATTGAAGTGGTTTGTTTACTAAAGAACCTTATGGTACCTATTAACATAATTAATTTAGATTATGCTAAGCTTATTTTAAAGATTGCGTTTTTTAGTTTCCGTAATACATATTTACTGGCCAACCCGTTTTTATAAATGATATACAATCTTGTTATACATGAACAATGACTTAAATATAAAGATTTAGAAAAACTAAATATAAATAAATAAAACGTCTTAATAAAAACTGCAACACATATATAAATCGATATGCCGACCCTTGTTAGATTATGGTTCAATCCTTTTTACTCAAATCCGTCCATCAATCCTTCACCACTTCCAAGTTGCGAAAGATCAGCTCTAAGAACCTTAACGAAACTCCGACACCCTGCCAACCCATTCCACAATCACTCAAATGATTTTCTGTACGAAACCACCCAAATCCCACCCATTTCCTAACGTATATCAAGCCTTAGCGTTAAATTTGCTAATAATCCCCATAACCAACAAAATTCTGTATCCCCCGAAACCCAAATATCCCCCCTAAATATTAATATCCTCCCCTCACAATTCATCATTTCATTTGTGCGAAACACCAGGACTGTTAAGCTAGCTAGCAAAGATACTCTTTTTCTTACATTATAAAATTCAAGACAGGGCAGAAAGACCTCAGGTCTATAGCCCAGACGTACTAACACCATTTATTTATATTTATGTTAAATGTTATTATGTATATTTATTTTATCCAAATAAAGATTATTCTATATAAAACTTCTTATAACTAATTAAAAAAATGTGAATTGATAGGAAACTAAACAATAAACTATTATTGCAAGGAATTAACTAAAAACAGTATCCCAATCTTTTTTCAATAGGTATAATCAAACTTTTATAACTGTATGAGAAAATAGGAAAGGATGAAAATGAATGTTATTTGTTACCAAGCCACATAATTCTAGAAATTGGATTATTTTGACCATTATTCGTTCTATGAAAAAATAGTTCTACTTCTAGTTCGCATACCCAAAACCCAAATATTTATTTTGTCCAGAAACTCATGGCAAATTATTATAGAATTTAATATTTTATAAAGAAAATACAAATCTGCTACATAACGTCTTATATTTAATTAAGTAAGGACGATAAATGATTGTAGTAAATATTTACTACTGCTATTTTCATATCGTAAGCAGTAATCCTTAAGAACTTCTTCGGAACTCTTTCAATTTTTTTAATCAAGTATGGCCGATGAAGATTCCAAACAACATACTCCAAAATAGATCTAGCAAATCTGCAGTACAGCAGTTTAAAGTACGAGTTGAAAAATCCTTGTCCACTCTTGAAATAAACCCCAAAATCTTTATGATTCTACTTGTTATGGTGGTGATATGATTCTGAAAGTTCATTTTAGTATTGAGTGTAAGCCCAAGATCCTTCATTTAACTAACTCGTTCTTAGAGTACATCATTTATTGTGTATATAGAATGAATGCAAGTTTTATTTTTGAAAATCAATATATATTTGCATTGATTAAAATTATGCTTATTTTTTTGTTCGAAAGTTTTTATTTACAACTTTATAATTTACGATCACCATGATGATCTTTAATGTGAAATATATTAGATAGAAGGCAAATTTTTTGTTTACAGTTATACAATATTAAAACTTAGTAAAATCTAGCAAAAAAGCTTTATTTTTATTAAATTTGTTACAGCCGTTTTTTAAATGACTCTTCGTTTCTGACAACCAACATATCTATGGGCACGAGTTGCAAAATACAGCAAAGAATATATTTGTTTAATAATCATTAATATTACTTAAATGTTTTTACATTAGTATTGTTTAATTATTTCTGTTGAAAGTTCCCTTAAATAGTTGTAGGTGGTTGTTCACTTAATGAGGGAATTATAGGAGCATTTATGACATATCTTCATTTTTTTTACTACATTTTTTTGCTACATTGATGAGATCTAAATTGGCCTGTGGCTCTTGTTGTCAGGAAAACAATCAATATGGTTTGAGTTTACTGAAAATGTTTTCTATCAAATTGAAACGTTATTCCTTATTTTACTAATTTTTTTAATTCTATGTTTTACATTTTTGGTTTGTTTTTCCCTAAATATGATATGTCATTTAACCCTTTGCTACTGGTTTATATTCACAAATGTGTATGCCTAAACGCAAAAAAAATTGAACTTTATTATATTTCAAAATTTGAACCTACAAATAACACAATATATAGAAAAAAAGACATGATTTGCCAAAAATTCATATACCGGGTGACCCATTTTAATAAATCCACTGGAATATCTCGACACATATGCGTCCTACAAAAAAATGTTCCAAATAAAAGTTTAATGGTTTCGAAAGGGCCATCTAAACCTATACAATTTTTTTCACCCCCACCCTCCAGGGGGCGGGGCAGGGGGTCAACTTTTATATCTTAAATGGGAACCCTTATTTTTTATTGCAGGTTCGGATTCTACATAAAAAAATATGAAGATTTCATTTGAACTTTTTTTTCGAATTCGTGATAGATGGCGCTGCAATCGCAAAAATAACATTAATCAAGTCAAAAAACGATAAAATGACGATAAAATCGTCACTTTTAATTGTTCGCCATTGAAATGGAGTGCGTCATCTTATCGCGTAGGGCACCAGTTATTATTATTATTATTATTATTATTATTATTATATTATAGTTTACTTCCTGGAAAATGAAACAAACCGTCTGACGAAAATCATAACAAACATTCTTACGAAAATCAAAACAAGCAATTTGCCAAAAATGTTGTTTAGTTGCAATCAGTTTTCCGGACAGTTCGCACAAAAAATGCGGCGGCTCGTGATAATTGAATGAGAAGGTGGATTGCAGCGTCATCTATCACGAATTCGAAAAAAAAGTTCAAATAAAATCTTCAAAGTTTTTTATGTAGAATCCGAACCTGCAATAAAAAATAAGGGTTCCCATTTAAGATATAAAAGTTGACCCCCTGCCCGGCCCCCTGGAGGGTGGGGGTGAAAAAATTTCTATAGGATCAGATGGCCCTTTCGACACCATCAAACTTTTATTTGAAATATTTTTTTGTAGGACGCATATGTGTCGAGATATTCCAGTGGATTTATTAAAATGGGTCATCCGGTATAGTAAAACTTTCTTTTACAAAACATCCCTATAAGCTAAGAAACTAAAACTTATAACTAAATAAATTTATAATTATAAAATAAAAAATTGAACAGGATTTATGACAATTTTTCATCAAATTTTTTTTCTGGTGTGGTAAATTTTATAACATTCGCCTATACAAAGTCCTACTTTACACTCAGCACACCAAGTTGTAACATACTTCCGTTTTTTTTTACCTCGACCAGTATTTGAGCAAACATGACAAATTCTTTGCCCCTTTAGTCTACTCCCAGTAGGGGGAACATTTGAAGGGGAATGTCTTTCCATGAAATTCACTGCAGCTAGGCGATCAATTACTTCCATAGTTTGCCTACCCGGTCTAGCAGCAGTCAGAGTTCCATGACGCTCCAAAATTTGTTGAACGACTTTTCTTATAAATATGTTCAAGCGTATTGAAGTTTTTCCTGTTTTTACAAGGAACATATTATATGCATTTAGCATGGCAACATCAACCAGATGAAAAAATAATTTTTTATACCACTTGATTGATTTTCGGACACACTCTACTGTAGCCAACTGCATATCACATTTATCAATCATGCGCATGTTTTGAGTGTAATCTATTACACAATCTGGTTTCCAAATATGCTCGCCAGTTCTATGGTCCAATATTCCGCTATTGTTCATTGCTCCTTGATGAAATGTTGAAAGCATCAACACATCACTTTTGTCTTTCCACCTAAGAGCCATTACATTTCCGCACTTTTTGCGTTCACACGTTCCGCGTGCCACTCGATGTAAAAATTTCGGAAAATGTTTTCAATTTTTTTTTTACTGTACCACATAAACCGGTATTATGTTGATCCAAGTACATTGCCAGTTTAGGGCTTGTGTACCAATTATCTGTATATAACACATGCCCTTTTTGTTCATAGTCCGACATTAGTTTTTTATTACCGCACCTGAAACACCTAACGGATCATTTCGAGGAATGTCAATTTCAGATCCGGTGTACACAAGCAACTTTAGAACAATTCTCACAATGTCTCACAATCACACAACACAAAAATTTTGATTCCGAATCGATGTCTCTTAGATGGGATAAATTGTTTGAAGTGCAGCCTGCCTTTGAACAATATCAGAGATTCATCGATGACCAACTTTTGAAAAGGATTGAAAAATGCTGAACATTTTCTATTCCACTCTTCAAGTATGGTTCGCATTTTCCATAATTTATCATTGTTGTCCGGAGGTGGAGGGTTATTATTGTCAGTGAAATGTATATATCGCAACAGTTGAGTGAATCTGTCTCTTGTCATGTACTTGCTAATAAAAGTACTGGCAATAATGGGATCTGTTGACCAATAATCCGAAATTTTGTGTTTTTTTATATGTGGCATCGACAAAATTATTGCTATAAAGCTATACATTTCATTCACATTAGTGGGCACCCATGGTTTTCTTTTTGGAGCAGGATCGTTTTTGTGCTCTGTACTGTACTCCTGGTATTTATTAGTTTCGTCCACAATTATTGTCATCATATGCTCATCAAAATATTGTACAAAGTACTTGTACTCACTATCTTCATTATCTATTTCAAAAGCTCCTGATATGCCAGAATTTTCATCATCAAATTGGTACATTGTGGGATTGAAAATATCGCAATTTTGCCAACATAAATCTCCTACAACAGTTTCTTCATCACTATCACTATTTGAGTCATTGTCTCTTTCACTAGCATCACTTGCACTGTCCAGGTCACTAAGTGAAATAATTTCTTCCTCATCACTATAATTGTCACTCAAATCTGTTCTTGGACGCTTTGTACCGCGAGTATCACGAGATGTTGACGGTAAATCCATTTTCGATATTATAATGCGGCAAATAAAAAATACTGTTTATAATAAAATATAAAATGCGTCTAGACACACCAAATATTACAGCAAAACTGACATTTCTTATGCGCGTTCGAAAATATGGACCCCAAACGCACTTTTTTCTCAGACGCAATCTCGAAAAATAAATAAAAGTCAATAAGCGACGCCCGTTCCCGGCATAATTCATCAAATCGCTTATTGACGACGGTCGTATCTCACGAAAATTTAGTAGCGTCGTCTATTGACGACAGCCGTAGTTAAAGGGTTAAAAACTACATATAATTACAAACGTAATATTTCAATATCAAAAAACAAAACATTACAATTTTTCAGTTACTTATAATTGGCTGTTCTAATAAGTATATTATATTATATTACAGATACGAATTACGTTTGAATGATTCTCTCGAAAATGTTATTATTTTCGTAATTTTTAAACTAATTATAAATAATGGCATACAAACCTGATTCTATGTTCTTTACAAGCATGTAAGATTATATTTCGATAATATATCTTCTAACGGAACAAATTTGTTTCGTGAAAATTTGTTCGACCTTTGATAAAGCCTATTAATTAACCGAAGGTAGGCAATTACCCATCATCAATGGCGTTTCTCTTGACAGCCCATGCAGGTTACCGAAGGACGATGGCGTAACAGTCATTAGTGAGATTAAATTGCGTTTACGCACGTAAAACATACGGGTGTTCCGAATTTGTTATAGGGTACAAATACTATACCCGCACATTAATTAACGATGTATAATCAAATGATAATTTTTTATGTTTACTTTTAGAGATGTATCCTGTTCCTATAGTATAATAACAATGTTGGGATAAAAATATGATGATTTAATACAACTTATATATCCAAAAGTTTACGCTACCTTTGATCTCGCTGAAATTTATTATTTTAATTATCATAATACAAGACATTATTTCAGTTATTATGGCCATTATTGATTGACAAAAAGAATAGAATACTTCATTGTGGTAAAAACTAAAATATTTTTTATTGGTACCCCTTATTTAAATTTAAAAATATTACAGAAATACTGGTTTATTTGAAAGTTTCTGTGTACCTAAGTAATATTTGATATCTTGTATGGTTTTCTATTATTATTTGTTATATTCAATTATGTATTTATTTTTTAATTTTCTGCCAATTAAATTATTTTGTATGATTTTACAATTCAAGAAACTTGTAATAATGTCGAAAATCATTGTCGAAAGTCAGTTTCAATATTTACATCATCGATTATTTATAATCATTTCTAAATTCTACATAACCATGGTAATTATGCTAATGTGATAATACACTCTTGGGAAAATAATATCCGCGTTAATTAATGCACTCCAGTCAGTCTATGATTAAATATAATTATTGCAATGATTACTTACCTTGAAGAGTAATGTTGACATGTTGTAATCCAACAAACACGCCGATATCGGCATTTATTTTTTCTTTGGAAAACGCCTTATAACTGCTTAGGATCTTCGCCGTTCCCACATGCCATCCAGAACCAAATAATGAAACTAAAAGTTAGAAGGAAACCGTAATTAACATTCTTATTATTAGAATTATGTTAAAATTAATATGTAATAAATATAAATAAATAAATACTATACATATAACATTGAATTAGCTAGGCTGTTACTTGGTGAAATTCGATCATACATAAAATAAAATAAAACACAATATATGGTATTATATGACTATAATATTAAAAATACAAGTAATAATTATTAAAGCTATTGAGCATGTATAAAAATATAAAATATTGCCGTATATGTACATACACTTTGCTTATTCTGTTTTTGGAATAGCAGCGTATATAGCAACTAAGTAATAAGTAGGTTATTTAAACCAAAGTTTTTTAGGTAAATACACGCGATAAAGGATATAATGGAAAAAGGTTGAAGTTCAATAATCCCATTAAAAAATCCAATACTGAATTCGACGTATACAAATGAAATATTAGTGATTAAATACTTTGTTAAGAGGTATATATAATTTTAATTACTATTTCGTTTACGCAAATCAAATATCTAATTTATTATAGTAAAACAAATGTTCGTCATAACTTTTTTTTAAATATATGTTTAATATATTAATATTAAACCTTTAAAACATTTCAAACATTCAAACGTGCAATAAACTAAGAATTTTTTAAAATACTTTAAATCATTTGACCAGAAGTTGTTCAGCTGTAGAAAAGTTTATTATTTCATAGTTGATGGCTTAAAAAATGGTAATTAATATCAATCGATATCATGTAATTTATGCAAGAAATTAACATAGGAAATTCCTAGTATAACTTAGTAACAAAGCTCATAAAAGAATAAATAACTTAATTAAAACATGCTATTTAATATATATCTCCTTATAAAATAAATGCCTTTAGCAATTTTAATTCACCTGAATTATAATTAAACATATGGCTTTATTCAGCCTTTTATATAAACTGATTTAGTTAGATTATTTTTCCCGCAAAATCTGATTTTATTCGATAAATAAATAACAAATATCTCTTTAATAATAAAAAAGGCCTTTATTGGCATTGAAATAAACTAACAATCACATTCTTCATATATACATTATAGTATATTTATTTCTCTCTTCCTTCACTCCTCTTCCCTTCTCAGGATATTTACCCTGGCCACATCTTCTCTCATCCATTCCACTACCCTTTTACACCCTTCCACCCATCTTACATCCAATCCGTTACATTCCTCTGCCAAGTGTACCTACGTATCCTTCCCTTCCTTGCATAACACACATTCCCCGTATCTTTCACCCATCCAACTCTTTATTCCTCTCTCGACCGACCCGCAACTGGCAACTCTCTATCCTTTCATACTTCTACTCTGTATAACAAAATAGTTCTCACACACACATCCCAGGAGCAACACGTCACACTCACCTTTCTTTTCATCCAACTTCCCCATTTTTTTCTCACCGTGTACCACACCTTTCTTACCTTTCTTTGCGCCCACCTTGACTGCTCTTCATATCCTCCCGTCCCCTTAAATATAAAACCCAAATACTTAAACACTTTCACTCTCTCTATCATTTCTCCCTTCCACTCTAATTCTTTTATCCTTTCCTCTCTTCCCTTATTCCTTAATCCCATCCATTTCGTTTTTTTAACATTCACTTGCAAATCTCTCCTGTCAATGTATCCTTCCACTCCCTTTAATATCCTTTTCATACCTTCCCATTCGCTCGCCATTAGCACCACGTCGTCCGCGTTCCCTAGCGTCCACATCTTTCGCTTCCCTATTAGCATCCCTCCATTTTTTCTCTACTTCTTCCCCCGCTGTATATACTAAGAGTATATGCCTCTGACCCTTCCACGTCCTGAACCTTTCCGAGAACTTCCCTCCCACCTTCGCAACACACCACGTTTCCTCATATATTCTTCTTATAATTATTATCTTTATTAATACCATCTGCTTATTTCAAATTCAAAATATTAGTAATTATATTAAAAGGTGCATTTAATTCTTATATATGATGATTTCTTTAAATTTCACTTATTCACAAATAAGCAATAACTTGGAATTGAAACACGTTGACTTTAATTTGCCACTATATTTTTAACTTTACAGTAGCTATAGTTTAGAATATAAGATGGTCATTATAAAACTAGAAGTAACTTCAATTACAAAAAGTTCCTTTATTATATATCTAACAGCATTGAATTTATTATTATTTGAAAGGTCGATATGTAGGAAACTAATAAAATTAGATATAACGTATGGTTAATAAAAATTGTTTAAAATTGACAGAACTATCAAAGTAAATAGTAATATACGGGGTGATCCATTAAAAAATGTAATCTTAGTTCACCACAATTTTGTGGGCCACCCTGTATATTCCAATTTCTCAAAGATAAGTACATTTTCAGAAGGCTTACAACTTTTATATAATACATTTTTCGCTAACTCCTGAATCTTTTGAAATAATCGACCGTTCTTGTAATTTCGCCTAAGACTGTATATTTGTTTTATCAAATTTATTTGGCAGAAATATGGCCAAATAATTTTTTTTTTAATACAAATTAATGTAAAAAATTAAATTATTTTAAGACAATTACTAAACTATAATAAACTTACTATAAGGTTACTATAACATCTAAAGTTTTTACTCGAATATAAATAATTAACACCAAATATTAAAATAATAATTAATTTAAGTTAAAAGTTAGATACGGCTGTACTGCAATTAACAATGTGTTTCAAGGTAAGATAGATGATTATGAGGAGTTCTTCTCTTAGGAAGGAACAGAAAACGTTACATTTTCTTATAATAGCGGCGCATTCAATGATCCATTTAAAATCCCACGAAGAGTGCACAAATCAGTAATTTTCCGGCAATTCTCTAATAATATGATATTAAAATCTTGCGTAATTCTATCATATTTCCCTGTTTCAAAAGTCGTATAAGTATAATATATAATTTAAAATTTAATATAGTGGTTTAAGGCATTTAATGTTAAACTTATTTGCACTATAAATGCTCAAAATTTCGAATGCTTTTTTTGTTACTGTTATTATAGAAATACAGGTAACATAAGTGTAGTATCCAAGTTTCTAAGATCTTTCATTATATCAACTTGATAATAGACCAAGATTCAATTTTGTATACTGTGGATCTACATATAGTGACAGATATTAAAATTGCCAATAAAACACACTCGAAAGGTACGGTTAGCATCTTCTTGAATAAAATCATAGTCTCATTATTAAAATCATCAATGCACGTTAAATATTTAAAATAGTTAAATGTAGAATGTATGTTAATAATAAATAAAATAAAATATATGGGTCCATAAACTGACATTTGCGCAACCTTATAAATAACGTGTACTGTTTTTATTTAAAAATATGTATTCCAATAAATTGAATCCTGTCCGATAGAAATAATCATCAAGGACTTCAGTTTGTCTAGCATAAGCCTACAGTCAACTTTGTCGAACATTAAACGCAGAGTAAATAATAAAACATGTAATAAATTCTGCATATATTCAAGAAGAATTGTAAAATAATAAAGAATTACTTAGACACATATGTTGGTTGTTAATTAAGCGGTAGTCTACAGATGAGTTAGTTTGTTTAGGTATTATGAATTGGGTCTCCACCTCTCCGTATACTTTAGCTAGATTCTCATTTTTAAGGCATAGGTCTACCATTAATAAATTAATTGGGCGATATAATGAGTCAATATAATTTTTAGGGAAATAACACAACTTATTTATAGTTCGCTTGAAAAACTTCCTTTTTCTTAATCAAAGATTTCTATTTTAGCTGTTAAAATGATGCCTGTAACGGAGGTGCGCTCCAAACAACGGGCAGTGATTGAGTTTCTTTTGGCGGAAAACCAGAGCATCTCAGATATTCATAGGCGCCCGAAACAAAATGACAATCAATGGAGTGGCGCCTCATCCACTCCCTTACCAAGAAAAGTTAAAAGCAATACCCTTTGCTGGTCATAGCTACAGTCTTCTGGGATTCTGAAGGGGTTATTCTGTTCGATGTCCTTCCCTATAGTCAAACGATCAGCTTTGCAGTGTATTCTACTACTCTTCGAAAATCGAAGATAGGACTTCAGCTTATTCGTACGCACATAAAGCCAAACGAACTTTTCTTCCTTTATGACAACACCAGGCCTTACACAAGTCTTGGCACCTAAGAGCAGCTCACAGAACTTTAGTGGACTGTTCTTCCTGATCCATCCTACAACTCCGATGCCGCACCGTTGGTTGGATTTTCATCAGTTTGGCCGAATAAAGGACGAAATCTGCGGGAAGCACTACGCGGATGATAAAGACGTTATTGATGCAGCACGATCGTCCGATATAGAACCGTGAACTGTTACCCTACAGGCATACAGGCACTCACATCAAAGTGGCGTAAAGCATTAAATTATTATTGAAAAATAGTGTTTTGTAGCAAAAGGATTGGGGAATAACATGGTGTATTTGAATGCTGAATAAAACAGACCTTGTTTAAAAAAGTGTGTTGCATTATATATTGAACCCTCTCGTATTTCTTATGTTAGATTGCAATAATATTGCTTACAAAATGTTTTTAAATAATTATAATGAAGTTGTCTTTTTTTAAGTAACGAATTTAGAGAAATATAAACACCACCTGCGTGTAAAATAACGGAAGTCCAAGAATTATTGTAGTCCCGTGTGGCGTTGGACATTTCAATTTTAACTGTCAAACATAATTAAAATGTGCATTTAACGTGTTGTTAACTTTAATAAGTAATTCGAATATGTTTACTCAAAAACAGAAGATGTTCTTATTAGAATCAATGGCCGTCGTTTGAAAAATGGAAAATGGGAGTATTCAATAGAACCAACGCGCGTCGCAAGAATTTCATGCAAGATTTTCGCATGTAATTGTTAACAACAGTACGATTTGTGAGCTATTGTTAAATGTTTTATAGATACAGGATCGGTGCAACACAGAAAGGGTGTAAAAATGACAATATTGTACAAAACGCAACAATCACCATAGAAGGAGAACCTTCGATATTCGTTAGGAGATTGGTGCCATGTATGGATGTAAGTAAAGGAACATGTCACAATATTCTAATTGATAATCTTGAATTCTTTTCCTACAAAATGGAGATGTTTCAAGAACTTTTGCCGCCTGATTATGTACGAAAAGTGAATTTCTACAAATTATTCCTTGACAATCTTAACAATAACGACCTACTGGATCGTACTTCTTCACAGATGAGGTGTGGTTTCATTTAAATAGCTACGTGAACTCCCATAATATGCGAGTGTGGTCTTATAACAACTCGCATTATTTTAGGGAAACAACTATGCATCCTGTGAAGATTGGAATCTAGTGCGCGATATCCTGAAGAGATTAATTCGACCGATTTTTTTTTTGAAGCAAACATAAATGCAGAAATGTATCGTCAAAATATTCTCGAACCTTTCATAAATGAACTGCATGACGAAGCTCATCTCAATGCGGATTTTTCCAACAAGATTCGGCTCGACCTCATGTTGCTTATGCTACTATAACATATTTGCGAGAATTTTTGATGGATTAATAATTGTGGATCTGTATCCTCCCCGTTCTTGTGACTTAACTCTCATGGATTTATTTTTGTTTCCTTATTAAAAATTCATTCTTTACAGGATTTAAAAGACAATATTTCTAGAGAATGCAGATTAGTTATTCTTTGCTAAAGTCAATTTCTGTCAAATTTGAACAAATAAGTTAATTTTTATGAAGTAAGAAACGACGTTTTCTGGGACTACAATAATTGTTGGAGTCCCGTTATATAAATAGGTTTTAATGAAAAAACATTTTTAAATGCATTATTAGAGAAAATATACCTTTAATTAAATCGAATGTTATTGCAATCAGAATCATATCTTTTATAATATAATATAATATTATATCAGGTTAATATCTATAAACATTATAATACGAAAGATTAAAATGAATATTTGTAATATTTACATAAAACTAAGTTTCTATAATAACAATAATTTAATAAAATTCAGAATTAACATTAATTTCAAATAATTTTAATTTAATTCTAATGTAGCTACAATTCTGGAAGGAAATAGTAGTCTTCTTTAGTAATTTATTTAAATAATTTTTGCTAATAAAGTACTCCACTACAATACGTAAATCAGCTTCTGCTTCTCTTTTTTATCAACGTTCATTTGCACAGTTTCAAATCACCAACTATTCCCTAGGTTTGTTCAGATTAAAACACTTGTTGTATTCCACATTTTTATTTGTCGTTTTCTGACATATGTTTTGAGTCTCGTCCAATTTACAGGTATATTTATGGCGAGTTAAATTAAAATTTTATATAATATTGGGTCGTATAAAAAGTATCCTGGTTTTTTCGTACATATTTTACAAAACATGTTTTTATTGAAGTGCTTTTCAGCGGCGCTTCGGTCTGCCAATTTCTTACCATATAGGGAGTTTTGCAGAGATCGAACCAAATGATAGTCAGACGGTGCAAGGACCGCGCAGTACGGTGGATACATCAAAACTTTTCAACCAAGTTCCGTTAATTTATTCCGAGTCATCAAAGAGGTGTGTGGCCGTGCATTGTCATGATAAAAGACAACTTCCTCTCCGTTGGCCAATTCTGGCCTCTTTTCTTTTATTGCTTCGTTCAAACGGTCGAGTTGTGCACAGTACAGGACCGAATTGATAGTTTTGCCAGGTTGCAACAGTCCCAGTCTAGTCCCACCAAACACTCAAAAGGAGCTTTTTTATCGTCAATTTAGGCTTTGAAGTTGTTTGCGGAGGGTCCCCAGCCTTTGACCACGATCTCTTGCGTTCTATATTTTCGTATTTCGCCCATTTTTCATCACCAGTAATCATTCCTTTCAAAACTGGGTCTATTTCGTTTTGTTTCAACGACATATGACTAATGGTAGGTCGGTCAATTAAATTTCTCTCCGTTAATTCATGTGGTATCTAAACATCGAGATTATTTTTGTAGCCTGCTCTCTTAGAATGATTCCAAACTGCCATATAGCTCATTTTTGTCGATCTTGCTCCACCAGTTGCAAAATTTCATCGACTTTTTCAGTTACTGGCCGGCCAGAGCGAGGTGCATCTTTAACATTAAAATTTCCGGAACGGGATCTAACAAACCACTCCTGGGTTCTTCGTTCACTAACAGCATTTTCGGCGTATACTTCACAATTTTTTGGCATGTTCTTTCAGCGTTTTTGCCTTTTTTATAGTAAAAGAGCATCATACCGTATTTCTTCAGATATTTCACTCATTTAACATAACTTTTTACACGAGCACCGAATTAGAAAACTATTTTGGCAAAAATATGAGCTGGAATGTTACATTTTAAGCATATGTTTGTTTGAGACAATCGGGTGAGTATTGCTCGAGATAAGGTATCAGAACCGGCCTATGGCGAAAAACCGCAGAGAATTTTTATACGCTGCCCCCCGCTGAGATTTGTTGGTAATTTTTGACTACGTATTTGCAGTCATTTGTGGCCTTTTTGATCTCCATGCCCTCTAATAGGCTTAATTTTTAATCCCATATATTAGAAGTGGAGCGGTTTAATATTTACTAATTGATGGTTGGTTGTAATGCAATGTTCGGAAATTTAAGTATGACATAAATTATTTAATATAGAATGTTTATGTTCTTTTATTCTTGTAGAGGAATTTCTGCCAGTTTGTCCAATATATTATATATGAAATCGCAATCTTGACATTCCAATTGGTATATTCCACATTTGGAAATTAAGTCTAGTTTATGTAATTTGTTGTTCATTAGTAGTCGCCATAGATTAGTTATATTGATTTGAATTGCTGAAATTTGATGTTTTTAAAGTTTTTGCTTATTTTGTTGCTTGTTCGTCCTATGTAATTGATGGATCTGTTTTGAAGCACATTCATTTCTGTAGTATAGTTCATTTTGAGATTAATGAAATTTTGTTGTCTAAATTTTTTAATACCCGTTGCTTGTAGCTAAAGTTTTTATTATATTTAGTTCGTTCAAATAATCATCTTTGTTTAATTAGCCCGTGATTAGGCGGTGTATATATAAATTCAAATTTTTACGTATAATTTGCGTATTTTCATGGGTGGTGTTGGGAATTATTGTATCCAAGGTAATAGGTTGTACATTTTGTAATGTAGTTTATTATTATTTACGGCTGGTAGCGTTATCTAAAAAGTTTAAAACGCTTAATTCCTCAACTTGCATTGTGAATTTAATATTTAGTCATTGAGCGTGTTTACAAAATGATCTTATTACCTACATACTTGCCAACGTCCATTGGACAAAAGATTGTTCTTAGTGGCAAATAGTTGTTTTTCGGAATGTGCCGTGTACACTTCTGCGAGTAATGGAGATAACGGTGAACTCATGGCTAGGTCTTCCTTTTATAGATAATATTCTTTGTTAACTGAAAAATATTTTTGCTTAAGGCAGGTGTTTGACAGGAAGAATATTTCCTCGTAATTTTCAGTATTGGATTCCCTTAACTTTTGCTGTAGAATATTTTCTAACTCATGCACTATCATTGAAGGAAAAATGTACTTAACGTCAAATGATACCAATATGCTTCAGTTTGGATTACTATATTCTGAGTTTTGTTTATAAAATGAGTTTAGTTTATAATTTCTGAAGTACTCAGACCTGGTATACGATTATTTAGGTAGGCGCACAGTTTCATTATGGGCGGGTTATTATTAGCAGCTAGTAGCCAAATGGGTATATTGGGTTTATGAAATTTTGGTAAACCATACAATATTCATTACTTTGGAGACGTATTTATCTTTATCCATATTTGTGATTGTATTTCCTTTAGTTGCCTTTGAAATAATTAGTTCATTAGACTTGTATTTTATTTTAATGGATTTGATGTTATTCCAACTTCTAGATTATGGTTTCGGGTTGAGGTGAAGAAAACGAGAATATTCATATTTTATGATGTTCATGAAATTATTCTTTTCCATCTGAGATTGTATTTTAGCTTGTTGTAATGTATTTATAAGAATTTATATTATAGTTTTAGATTTTGTGAGTAAGGTGAATCTTTTAGCCCTTTCTCTATTAGCGTGTCCTCTTCTGTGGTAAATTCGGTGCCAGACAGATTTTCTGTACTCGGGAAAAAGTTAAATGATGCATTGGTGATGGATACTTCTTGAGTTTGTTGCATTTTGATGAGTCTATTCAGATTATTTCTTTGTGTTGTGTAATATTCATGTGCTTCGTTTGTTTTAAAAAAGAAGCAATCGAATGTGATATCGCATCGTTTTAATAATTCCAAGTGTATGGCCTTCAGGTGTTGACATAAATTGTACCTTCTTCCATACCGTTTACTGTTTCCAGTTGTAATCAATGTAGAGTTGCCTTCTCGACCGAATTTCTTGCTTCTATTGATTTATTAGCAGTGGAAAGCTTTGAATGTATTTCGGAGTTAATGACTTTTTAATACACTCCGTGTTGAAAAATATATTATTTTAATTAAAGTCTTCTTATACATTGTTGCTAAATTCACTTGCGTGAATTGATACTTTCCAAGCTACACTTTTGATGGAACAAATATTGAATAGGTTTATTCAAATGAATATACTTATTGTGTTCCATATTTTTGTTTGTCATTTCCTTCATTAAAAACTTATACTTATTTGTTAAAAGTCGAGAGACTCAAAACATATAAAAGGAAACGACAAATAAAAATATAGGGCACAACAAGTGTATTAATCTGAACAAACCTATTCAATATTTATTAAATCAAGATTGTAGCCTGGGAAGTATTAATTTTACACCTTATTACTTTCTTTCGTAATCGTTTAGTTTTCTTCTTATCCAACAAAGATTTGTTTCTAATCACTTTAAAAACGTGACTAATATATTCAAATTTTTCTAATCAGGAAGTTCTGTTGGAAAAAAAGGATCTACTTAACTAAGAACTTACTGTAAATATAATGGCAACACGCACCTTCGCATTTAATTTATGGGGTATTATGATTAATCGTTTTATTGCAAATTAATTTAAAAATATGTAATGCAAAATTCGCGATCTAGATATAATAATAACGCAATCTTCATAAAACGCGGCCCATGCGAATCAGGTAACCTGTATCTCACATACATAAACAAATATATAACTGAACAAGTAATTCAAGCAAAAATTATACACTGACAATTTTGACTGTATGTAGAATGATGAGTTCGATTTTGTGAACTCGAACCTATTGACATTTTTTTGGCATTAATCAATATTTTTAGGTTGTATAGCAAAGTCTCCATCAAACTAGAAAGTAACACAGTTATTAACTCATACTACTAGAATTTTGTGCTTTTTCATGAAATAAATTCTAGGGTCTTAGAAGCATGCGAATAAATTATATCTATATATAATGAAAAATTCAGTTTGATATTAATAGGTCTTTTATTTCACAAGTTCTTTCTAATATTGTTTCATTATTATAATAGTTACTAATTATATAATTTATTTTGCATATCTAAGTAATATTTTTCATTTAGAGTGTAACAATTTCATAAATATTCCTAAATCAAAAATTTAGTGAAGCTTAGTTGCATCGTTTTTGCTATTAATTTATTGTTTAACTTTAGGTTAGTGGCTTATGTAATCACACCAGATGTTTATGATTGAAGTGGATCATATATTTATATTTCAAATTACTATGAGCCCAAGTGTGAAGCCTGGGGAAACCCAGTGGCAATATTAATTAGTTGATATTTAAAACCATTTTACGTTACATAATGTGCCGAGTATGTATGATTAAAATAATGTTATTACATTATTTAAAAAATAGACAGTTTCGCTAGAGGCATTGCAAGACTGATAGAAATAATTTCATTTAAAAGTCAAATACAGAACATCTGTTTGATTGGGGAAACCAATAACAGCTTCACCTATAATTTCAGTAATTTATACTTAATTAATTATTTAATTTAATATTATATATTTAATAATATATCTTTGATAAATTAATTCACGTTGAATTTCTGAAATATTTGGTCTTATATCTCTATAGATATTATAGTAAATAATTTACTATAAAGTGGTATAAAAAAGTAAAAGTGTTTTCTTTATTCTTATTTAAAGACATTTAAACAGTTATTTCAAGCCGTTTTTATAGATAGGAAAACATTACTTATTCCAAATAGTGGAAAAGGTAGATGTATTTAAAAACCGATTATAATGTATTATAGTAAAAAGAAAAATATATGTGCAAAATTCCTAATTGAAAAACTTTTCAGTGTTGAGATAAAATTCTAAAGCAACTGTAAGTAAAGAATAAAATATTAAGCTAACAAGTTTGTTGATTAAGAATTATGTGTATTGAGGTTTGTACATCTTTGAACATTATTATACCATCGGTTTTTAAATACAGTGACTCAATGTAAACGGTGGTTCACAACCATAATAATTTAAATATGTGGTTATTCAATGTTTCTACAGAAAAAAATGTAATTTTTTTCTCAAACATACACCCCAGCACTATCATTTATTAATTTATTTCATTATTTAATCTTGAATCATAAGACTGACAACGAGATTTATTGACGAACGAGAACGGACTAAAAGACCATCGGTCGATAGCCAATGGAAAAACAAGAAGAGAAGAGGCATAGTAATTGTCCTATTATCAGATGTAACACTATCTTCCAACCAAGATATTTACCTCTCTCAAAAATATATTGTGTTTAACTTTAATAACTTTATTTGTAACAGGTATTCCCGATAAATTACCAAAAGTCATACAAGCTGGATATATATTTAAGACTTACTATATCTATAGTGATCAATTGACGTAAAATGTCATATATCTACCGAGTCTGTAGCTAAAACGTACAGCTAACAATGCAGTACCACTTGTACATTGCATTGCAGCTGTAATATTATTTCGATGCATTATATTATAGTTAACAAAAAAATAATTTGGGGATCTTCTGAAAACCAGCTTGAATAGTGTTTCAAGGAATGATTAGAATTAAAAGTAATGTGAGTGAGCATAAATACAGAAAAAGATATTCTAATTCTAACTTGATTTTCTAAATATATAAATTACGTTACACTTTCCTAAAAATACATCTATTACTAGCTTGGAAATAAGCACATAACAACCAAAATATGGAAAATGATCACATACACATTACGGGACACAACCAATTAGTTTTCTTTTAACATGTTACCTTCCACCACGTTTTTAGCTAATTTATTCACACAGCATAGCACATACGTCCGGAATACGCAGGCACGTCGAACTGGTAAATTCGGTAGTACTAATTGTGATTAAATTTTATTTATTTATTTTTAAATGCAAATATTTTCTAAATTTACCCATTTATTAAAATAAATAAGTATTTATTGCTTTAAAATATATGTATCTGAAGCTGAGTTCATCTATAATGACGTAGTGAAGGAGAGGGCCGACAGGTTAGAGTGGAAGAACATTCTTCAAGAGTGAACTCCGCCTTTCAGCTTGCTGATGAAATTATTTGTTTGATTTTGTTTATTGTTTTACGTATTTCAAATTATTTTTATAAAGCAAGTCTGATAAAGTACCAATAAATAAATAAATAAATAAATAGTTGTTTTGTTATAATTTTTAAATAAATTATCACTCTATTAGGTAGATTTAGAGGCATTGCAAATCTATTTATGTTTTTTAAGTGGTAATAATATTCTTGTAATACAAAATGAATTAATTTAGTTAAATATTAGATTAATTATTTATATTACTGTTAAATGTTTTCAGTATTTTTGCTCTAGCAAGTCAATCATTATTAATAATGTATCAATGCAGTAAATCAAATGTAACTTATTGTAACAATTTACATAAATGTAGCATTTTACTGCCAGTAGTTTTACGTACTAATCTATTTCTAAATATAACAACAATCATAAATAATTTTCGTTCATATTTTACATAGACATAATCGAGTCGTAAATCTTGTCTTTATAAATTATTGATAATTTCGATTTCAATATATTAACAGCATGTACATTTTACATGATTAATGGTACCCAATTTTTCAATAAGTCTCTTTTTGACAAACTGCTTTCACTGCGGACTATAAAAAAGAATTATGAAATTAGAATTCAACACACAATGTTTTAAATCTACATTAAAATTTATTATTATTATTATCCATTTTCCTGATATACCTTTGTTTTTTAATTTTTGATTCGAGATGTGCCATAAATATTTCTAAAATCCCTCATGTTTTTTAGAAAATCCAACTTGAAAATAATTTTGGGTTAAGCATTATTCTAATAGTCAGAAGATTTTTGAAATGATAATTGGATTATTTCCATTAACATTTCTTTGATATAAAAAATATGTAACGGTTCTTAACATACATTGTGCAAATAACTCTATGTACATACAATGTAATCATGAATATGTCTGTACCACATGGTCATATATTTAAAACCAATTAATTGCAACATTAGAGGAGAATATAAGAACACAGTTTAGTGTCCTTAAAAATTGTTTGCGATTGAATGTAAGTTTTGAACAATTAAAGAGTTATATATGAAGAAGGGGTTAGATGTATTATATTTTTATTCGATTGCCACTTGAATTTTGCTCTGTGTATGGCAATAAAGATAATGAGTAAATATTTATACGAATTTTTGTACTCATTGGATACAGAAAATTATATCTATACAAACCATTTATGAGTTACAAATATGTTTGAGATTTATTTTAAAAATTTCTAATCTGTTGTTTTTTAACAAGCGCCGCGTGCAGAATATCAATGCGGTATGGTCGAAACGTTGCAAAAATTTTCTTTTTATAATCATAATGCATAAATAATAAAATTTACTGCACTACTGCAATATTTTAACTAAATATATATTTAATAAAAAATGCTTTAACATCATCTGGAAGAATATTTGCAATAAAATTGTTACATAATTATACTTATATGGTAAATATAATAAATATTCCTAACACCATTTTCTATAGTCACAGAAGCTAAATATCATTTTTTTAAAGATGACCAAGACATTATGGAAATATTTTTTTTAAATAATTAGATGAAAGCTAAGTCTTAGAATTGGTTATTTTAAAGATATTTTGGCGTAAAAATTCTCACAAATAAATAATTTCAACCTTTAAGTTTACGAACAAAAAGATCTCTAAAAAAGTCTTAAAATATTGGATCTACATTTTGGTAAAAATTAACAATCTACTCAATGCAAAAATGTTTCACTACGGGTTATGTGAGAAATTAA
Organism: Ontholestes murinus; assembly: GCA_963969525.1. Classification (NCBI taxonomy): domain Eukaryota; kingdom Metazoa; phylum Arthropoda; class Insecta; order Coleoptera; family Staphylinidae; genus Ontholestes; species Ontholestes murinus. Next base: position 3,985,254 of record OZ018398.1, on the reverse strand, counting down.
TTCATCCTGAAACTATATCTAGTCACTCTATGATATACTTCCTTCCAATCTATGTATTTAGGAAATCTGTTTCTGTTTGCAAATATAGTTAAGTTATTTTGTTAAAAATATACTGTATTTACTCTAATTAAACTTGGTATACTATCGTATATTATTTTATAGTAATTATAAATAATTTAAGAGTTTTCGTTAATAAAAAAAGGAATATGAAGCAAGATTATATAATCCTGGCTAATATTTGGGTTCATTTTGGTATTATACCCAGCTATTGAGAAAATACAATGACAACATTTTAACTTATTTAGCAAACCATTATTATTACATATTATGTATTACTTTCAGCAAGAATTTTCTTGCATTTGGTTTTATTAAAAAAATAATAACTTTATCTACGATCGTACAGAAAGTAGACGCTTTTTGCATCATTTTTCATTGTAAAAGTGGCTTTTTAAAGCACTAGTGCTTTTTTACGTTTTTATTGCACGGTAATGTCAAACTGTTTTTATTGCACAGAAATGTCAAATTTGACAGATGAATATATTGTAGCACAAATTTTCGTCGAAAAACTTAATTTTTTATTAATTGATATAAATAACTAATAAACTATAAATAAAATATATAATACAGACGAAATGGCAGATTTAAGAACTTTGAAGATTTCATTTAATGCAAGTTGAAGCGATTACAATACAGCGAACATTTTTTCCATTAATAATAATGGCGGCCGACATTTGTGCAACTTGTTTACTGGTTGCTAAGGAACGCTTTCATTAATGCACGGCGGGTAAAATATGTTTTCATTAATTGAATTATTGAAATGACATTCAAATATTACTCATAAGAATATATTCTTTGAAATCCTTTACGATCGAAGATAAAATTTTGTAAGGCACACGTGTAAAAAGTTTCTTTATTGCACTCCTGGCTTTAAAAAAACTCGCTCGTTCCTCGCTCGTGTTTTTAAACGCCAGTTCGTGCAATAAAGCATCACTTTTTACACTTGTACCTTAAATAACTATTAATATATTAAATCACATTAGTTTTCTTGAAAATAAGTATCAACTAAAATAAAAGAACTGATGATTAATGATGATTTGTAAATTTTACATTAAAACTAGTGAAAAAATAATATAATTAATAATAATAATTCTAACCTTAAAAAAATATTCAAACATATTCAAATACTTTTTTCAATATTTTCATCTGTATTGTTAAATACTTTAATAATTAATTGATATTATTACAAATATTACAATGAAATAGGTATTACATTTTATAGTAGCCTTGCACTATTTGGTGCACACTCAATAAATATTAAGAACACATTCTCTACTTGATTCCTTTTATCCCTTTCCCCAATTATCTCACATTGTATCGATTACGATACCATGAATTCGATATCCGGAGAACGTGTTGTTCTTCGTACATTCACCTGACTTGTAATTAATTGATCATTTATTAATATTTAAATTATATGTATATTTTTAAACACTATATTAAAATATTAACATTAATCATATATTGAAAGTTTGTTTTATATACAACAGTAAATCGAAAAAATATAGATAAATATTTACAATAATCTTCATTTGGAACGAAATTTATTGTGAAACGAAACATTATATTAACTAAACTAATAACTTTTATTTACTTAAGATGCTCGTTTAATGTGTCTACATAAGATAGGAATGCAGTTCCTTTACCACCAATAGAGCATAAATTTAGAGAACTTTTACAGTCCATCTTGAACAACTTATAAAATACAGTATAATTACTAATTCACTAATAAAATACAATATATTAACAAGTAAATGGATATTAGACTGCAATTAGATTATATGAAATTAAAGATTAAAATTCCACACTATAAAATGTCAGCGAGGTCGTTCATTAAAATTTTATTTATTTAAAATTCATACAATTTCACCTTTGATAAAATTCTTTAAAACCAAAGCATTTTACGATAATATTTGGTTATACACATAATTACTGTTGTCATTTTTATGGCATACTTTTCACAACCGTTTTATTTGTATTTAAAATTCTGCTATTATGTTTACAAATTGTATGTTTATCTGGCTATTCCACACTAAAATTACTTAATAATTTCTACAATTTATAAAAAGTTTTAGATACGTAAATTGAAAACTATTTTTTGCTTTAAATTTATTTAATTTGATTGTATTGATTCTTACTTTAGATTTCTTCGGCTTACATAATTATAGACATATGTTTTTGTATATTTACAGTATAATTGATAATTTGTTACTTAAACTATTTATTATAGAGTTTATTTTATTATTTATTATTATTATAGTGAGATTTTTACCTACCTAATATAGTTGCTCCTACGAATAAGCTTACAGTCACAGCAAAGAAGGTTGTGAATCTCTGAAAACAAAATAAATTTTGTTAATTAATTATAGGATTATTATGAATGAAATGAAAAAATAACAATACGACAAACATATAATTATAAACAAACATAGATAAACACATGTGATTCTCGTTTTGTTGATTTATTTCTTGTTTGATAATGATTACGTCTTGATTCTTGATCTAAACTATTGTTATTAAAATTAAATCGTTGTGATATTAAAAAATGCATTTTTGTTTTATTTATAAGTTAAAAATGATTAAAAAGAAAACTCCTCGAGACTCAAAAATATGCTATATTATATTAACAATTTACGTTTCATTACAGTTATAATATGTATATTATAATACACATAGCTTAAATTTTATTTATTTTCATATTTTACATAAACAATATTTGTTAGATCAGATATTGCTTTTACCAAAAACGTATGCAACTAATTGTGTTTAATTTACAATCATCTTATAATAATATAAGATGATTGTACATTAAACACAATTCTATAAAGAAGGCAAATTTAAAGAAAATACATAAATAATGTTTTCAATTTATCCTAGTCGGCTGACCAGTTGCAATATTGAATAAATGTTGACGTCACTTCAAGTAGAAAAGTAATTCATCCTCAAATAAAATTTAGGTAAATTAAAATATATTAATTAAGTAAGCCGGGTAATAGACCAAGTCCAGTTAATATCCTATCATCAATGTAACCATTTGAAACAATTAAATATATTGGAATTGGAAAGGCAAAAAAAACAGAGAGAAGGTGATTTTAAGAGGAGTTCCTTTAATATTTTGGAAATAGGTAGATTCAGGTTCTGACATAAGAAAATCTATCGCTAACATGAAGATCGACTAATTATATAGTTTAGCTACTTAGAAGGTTATGATGTCTAAGCGTCATTTGTGTTGTTTGCAATGGCATCCAAAATTGTTGTTGCACAAGAAATGAAATGAAATCGTTAACATTTACGTACCATAATGTTTAAAAATTTCGATGTGAATTATCTCATCAACAGTGCATCAAAATATTTATAATATAAAGAATTCAATCGTGGTTATAGTTCGCTTAGTGATGAATTTCACAAAGTTCATAAAAAGTTTGCTGTTGTTTCAGAAATATTGATAATGTGCGTGAACTGATATTGCAAGTTCATCATGTAACGTGAGATATAGCATCCTTAGGCATTAGTATAATCAACTTACATTCAATATTGAATAAACATTTTACTGTCAAAAAAATACTCGCGTTGAATACCACACAATAAAACAATCCTTGAAAAAAGATCGCGTTAGAAGAAATGCTCAGGAAATATGATTGCATAATTTAAAACAGGTCTATGATATTTTAACAAGCGATGGATCATAGATATATGTGCATAAGCCCAAAAGGAAACGGTAGTCAGCTCAAAATGAGCCAAATCCAAGAAAGCACTTCGATCATCAATCAGTAGTAGAACCAATTCATTCTATATAAAAAACTTAGATTCCATATATGTCCAATATCCAAATCGTAGGTAGCATTAAATCGTTTTTTTCTAATCTTATTCTTGTGACGTCGTCCATGTTAAGACTTCATTGGATGAAAAATTAACAATAATTAATTTGGGCTAGGCAATTTCGATATTTGTATAGTCTACAAAAATCATTATCGTAGCTCAAAAATCAGTGGAGTTTCAATTGCTATGAAAAATTAATAATGAATTCATTACCAGATCAACATATATTCATTGTATCTAATATACTATGAATAAATAGAAAAAACACGAAAATATTTTCGTAAAATCTACAACAAATGAGTCTTATTAAGACTACAAGAACAAATCACTTTTGAAACAACTACTTCTCTAGCTAATACTTCGACAGACATTGAATAATACAAAAGTAATTTGCGTGTTACAAAATAGCAAGGCTATCAAAGCAACACTAGTTTGAACGTATTTCTTTTTGTAAAATGAACTAAAAATGATTGAATGTACGTTAAAATAGTTTGTGAGTGACTATACTATGGTAATTATCTACAACGTAAAGGACTTATATATTTTATTAATATACTATGTTAAATTATACTTTTCATGTCGAAGAACTTGCAAATATTTACAACGCCAATCTAATGTGCGAATATATATTTTTGCGGAGATTGTAATGTAAAGTGATGTACGAGGTTTGGAGGTAATGTTTTAACGAACAGTTTAATAGTTATACAATTTATGTTGTTTTGAAATGTTGATGTTTTAAAATTATTTATCAATGAGGTGTTGCTTGATGAAATATATAACTTTTAAATACAACTCTAGGATAATGTGTGGCTTCTGAAATTTGAAACTGCTCACTATAGCAGTATTTTGTTTAAAAGTTTTAAATTTTTACCACTTATTCCAAAGGAATAAATTTCCAAATGATAGAAACGCATTACTGGATCTAGTATTTTCCACAAGTTTTAATTTAAATGTAATCCATGTTAGTTCTATTCTGTTTATCACATTCCATGTTAAATGTTTCTATAGGGCCTTTCATTAACCGCTTCCTATTTTTAATGTTAAAAATAAAGTGTGTGAGAGATATTACAGATTTATTATTGGGTTGAAAGGCTTATTGATGCTATTATGTATGGAGTATAACATCTTGCAAATATCCTTCGCGGCTTCGCTGGGTGACGCGTATTTTAAGTGTCCAATTTTCCATGATTCGGGTTCATAAATCAGGTTAAATTTGATCGATGATACAGGTTATCTCGGCGGCCAGTTCATAACACCTCCATGTGAAATGTGGCATGCGCTGTGTGACACATAGCGCCGTCCTTTTGAAACCTCATGCCGCGGCATGCCGTTATTCAATTCAGGCCAAAAGAATTTGTCATCCTCAATAGAAATATGGATCGATGACGCCGCGGCGCCAGCCCAAAATCCACAGCAAACAGTATTCTTTTTCGAAGTGCACACCTCCTGAGTCATTTTGTACGGATGCAAGCCGAATAATATCAATTTTAACAAAACAATTTTATTATTTACGTGCGTTGTTGAACGCTACATCTATTACAATTTGCAAAAATAAACTGAATAAATGATGACTCTTTAGACAGATGTAGCTTCAACAATATAGCCGCTCTCAACTGTGAAAATTTGGAGGACACATTATTTCTGCGATGGAATCTATCAGTGCAAATATGGAATGGATATATGGCTTTATAATCGGTGAATATAATGTTTTTCATAAAATTCTTAACTTGCGAAAATTTTGACATGTTTTGCTTATTGCTAATAAATTATAAGAGTTACATGAAATTAATATTACAAATAATTGTAAAGAATCCAAAATTGAGAAAATTGATAAGAATAGCGTTTCTGCGCAAATCTCATAGTTTTTGAGAAAAATATAGGGAAATACTGTAATGGCCACATCACCATTTTTGGTAATCTTTTTTAACTTATTTTTCTTAATTATTTAAAATAGACTATGTAATCAAAACGGAATATATTAATAAAACAGAACAAAATTGCTCTTACAACTTAAGAGGTTCTTTCTTTATATGATTGTGATACATTTAGACATAAGCGACAATGCGCGTTGGTTTAAATAAAGTTTTATATAAAAGTATTTAGTTTTTTTGTGGTTAACCGAAAAAAAAAAATTAATCTTGTTAATCGTATGAGAAAATAAACGGATTTCCAAAAAAATGTATATATAAGACTTGACACACGACATTTTAAAGTTAAAGATTTTTGTTAGAAAACATTAAATTTCGTTTGTAGTTCTTTGTAATGACAATACTTGCAAACGTGTTCTAGCATACTGTAGACGGCATCTGTATATAACAGAATTACCCTATCCTGGTTCAAGGCACACTCAAACAAGAGAGGTAGCGATAAACAAAAAATTGAGTATCTTTGAAAACCGACCAGAAGCCAGTATCCAAAAGCAATTTCTCAAACATATTGCAAGACATGACTTTAGGAGCATACGAAGCAAGGTGGAAGAACGTCTCGATTTGTGCTCTTTTCAGAAACACAAAACGAACAACCGACCAGCTAAAATAGCCTAATACTATGTTAATCTGGCCAGGATAAACCTAAAATTATTTACGGGTATCCTAACTCGACACAGTTAGTTAGTTAGTTTAAAAATATTTATATGTATTAGGTGTCGCTGAAGATCCGAACTACAGAGGGTGCAACGAGGAAGCGGAGTCTGGCAACATTATAGAAGATCCTGTTGGGGACATCATGGCCAAACCTAGAGTTAACTAGAGAGCTAGTTCTCCCATCATAAGAGGTGTTTAATTAGCCTGGCCTGGGGCCTATAAACTGTGACTCTATCCCCCTCCCTTTTTACTATAACCGTATCCATATTTGTAGTAACAATAATTTTTAAAAGAAAAATGTTTAATTTAAAAATGTCTAGTTCACACGTTGAGAAAATCCATATTATGTATCCCTGTTCATTAGGCTCTGGCATATTTCTTTATTGTTGGAAAGATACCTTTAGTGCATCAATTTATGAAAAGGATATACTCTAACTATAGTAAAGTATCCATCCAAAACTGTTAGACTTTTTAACTTCCGAACAATTTATAAAGTCTATGTGTATAAAAATTTTTAAGTTAACTGTTTCCAATTTGATTTTATATCAAACATTTTTATTAGGTGCAATAGGGAATAGTCTATAGGTTGACAATATATATACTGACTTATCTAAATCCTTTGACTATCTAAACCACGGTACAATACAAACCACAATTACTGGGCTTCGGTGATCAAGTTGTTAATGGCTAATTGCCATAAAAAATGGGAGAGGATGAGGGTAACTACCCTTAACATTAAGCAAGTTGTTTGATTTTTTGAGTTACGTGAAGATAGACTTGATTATTTAATAAAGCACTAAAAAACTTTTCTCACACTTTTATTTAATTTACAGACATATATATTTCGGACTCGAAGTGACCATTGTCAATGTTTTAATGCGGTATCAAACAACGTTTTTACAAATACAACTTAAATCGTATGTGTAAAAAGTTTCTAACTATGGTAATGAAGCCATGAACATTTGAAACAATTGCTACAATGTTTAAGCAAGAAATCTGTATAACTCAAAAACAAACGTGTTATATTTTATAAAGTTTATAATAGAGTTTGGCCAAGTATTAGGGCCCATTCACACAGGGCCACTTCGTGGTGCGACAGAGAAGCGCTGCAATTGACGAAGGCTCTAAGTAAATGGTGGTATTCACGCCACAGAAAAAGTAGCGCCACTAACGCTTCTAGTGGCGCGGCTGCTGGTAAAGTACAGAATCAAATGGATGCATTCATACATACGGGCATCTGAAGCGCTTCTCTGTGGCGCCATGAAGTGGCCCTGTGTGAATGGGGTCTGGGCCCGATCACTCTATTATGTAATTCATATTATGAGCCACTATTTAAAATTATACTATTTGCAATAATGTTTAAAACAGCAACTTACGATCCCTGCTATTAATTGAATCGGTGCTAATTTATTTATAAAGCTCGTATAAAAGAATATAAATTTATTCCTAATCACTTTGGTAAATTTTCGTAAATGAAATACGATAGCACTTTCAAATATTTATTATTCTTTTCTTTCACGAAAGTGATTAAGAATATGAACTTTCAACATCTAACAACCGCAACTATTAAGTTAAATTTATTCCCATGTATTATCATCTAAGGATCTATCACACCTATTCCCACATTTGCATGTACGTTAAAGAAGTACAACTCAACATGGCAGTGAATCAATTGCACTTTAACAATGCTTGTTAATTCTAAATACAGAAGACAATTCAATTTACAACTACTCCATGCTATTAGCTAAATATATACTTACAATAGAATATAATAGTGCGTGCATATAACGCAATCTCGTAAAGTACATATCGATCGGCCTTGTCGACTTCAAGAACGATGTAAACGATCACGTCCATCAGATAAATGCTTTATAATTATCAATGGACATGTAGCCTTTTAAAAATAGACATATATAATAGTACATTAATGGGCTCATTTGTAAAGACACCATTTTCCACATACATATTTAGATACATGATAACATCTCAGTTGTTACAGACAGTCAAAATTAATATGGTTGATGGTATTAAAAACCATTTTTTAATGATAATTAAGTGTAATACTACAATTAATACAAAATTAATTATATAAACTTAAATAAAACCAATACTATAGTAGAAAAGCAATGCACTATTCTAGTTTCGTATAATCAACAAATTTAATTAAAATGTGATTTAATTAATGTGCCATATAAAACAAAATTACGTGATATTTGGTACATACAATATTAGTTTAACGAATTCGACGTTTGATGATTTTTCACACAATAACTCTTATTCCAGACCTCTCTGTTAAATTTGACCTTATTTATCTATCCCAATCAACATCCTGAATACATTAATTCATTTATCAAAATCAAGACTGTAATATCGAAGAAATGGCAAAAACTATAAGCATTTCGACAAAATAGCACATATTAATCCACTAACAATATCTCAATTTGTTATCCTGCTAGCTAACTCCATTATGATCCATAGTCCCAACATTTAAAAAAAAAATGTTACAAATATACTTTCCCTAAATTTATCTTCAGATTAATAAAGGAAAAATTTAATTAACACACAGAGATATAAAAATTTATAAAAACTAATCTTCATATATAAAAGAAACAAATTGATATAAACTTGGAAACAAATCAAGACCCACTAGACACAAATTAAAAGACTGACAAAATATAAAAAGTCAGAGAATTATAGATACTTCAAAAAACGCTACAATCGCGGAAGTCACGTAAATTTAGAAAAATAAATTAGAAAATATAACTTTGACTGTGATTTCTACGACAAGTTGACAACTAGTATAATTAATTTAACTTACATACCTCTCCACCTCCGATTGACAATATTATAAGTTCATAAGAATATTATAGTGTTGCATGCTAGTAGAAAACATCGCTATCAATCGTATCAATTTATCAACTTAATCAATAGTATTACCCTAAAATAAAATTCACAGTAGAGAGAGAAACCGACAATAAAATCAACTTTTTTGGACCTTACATTAATTCATCAGAATAATACAATTAAATTTGAAATATTTAGAAAACTTACTAACGTCAACTCTACAATTCCTTATAATTCAAATCATCTTCTATCTCATAAGTTAGCTGCATTTCACTCCATGATACATAGAGCATTCATAATTCCTCTATCTGATTCAAGTAGAACCACAGAACTAGACAAAATTATATCAATAGCAACGGAGAATGGTTTCCCAGTAATCTTATTAAAAATTTAATTCACAAAAAACTATACAAATCAACCAGGGCTCATATTTATCCAAATATTGTAGACCGAACGAACACAAAATTTATAACATTTATTTATTTTGGGCACGTAACAAATAAAATATAAAATATTTTCAAAAAACAAAATCATCAAATTGCATTTAGACCAGCGAGCAAACTTTCAAATATACTTTTTAACGCGAAAGACAAAATTCAATCTATTAAAAAATCGGGAGTATACCAAATTTCATGTTCCGAATGTAACAGCACATATGTAGGACAGACAGGTAGGAGTTTTGAAAATAGATACAATGAACATTATAGAGCATTCAGACTTAGACATACAAGTTCTTTTTCAAATCATATCTTAGAATGTAATCATTCATTTCCACATATGGATAATTTAAAATTTTTGCATTTTTGCAATAAAGGCCAAAGGCTTAATCTTTTGGAATCATTAGAGATATACCGCCAAAGCAAGAATATTAATTCTAATCTGCTTAATGAGCAGACGGATTTAATTTATTCGCCATTATTTAAGCTCTTATAATGACATATACCTCTTCTGAAAACACCGCACCTTAATCCGCTCTGCACCACAATACCGCACTTAATCATATTTAGTTAATCCATTGTAATAAATCTTCCCAGTCCTAATTAGGTTAATTAAAAATTCATACCTCGCCTATAAATTGTTAACACCCTGTATTCTTCTTAATTCAACACTTGATAATGACCTGCAAAGGTCGAAACTATAGTTGTGTCAAAATTGATAATATATTGTAAACTTTGTTTGTGTATATTATACAATAAATAGTGGTATTAAAACTTAAAAATTATTTTCATTTACCTTTTTAGGAGAGTAATATTAAAAATCAACGCATTTTGTATATAAATTAATTTTCCGGCCTCTATTAGACTACATTTACAAGTACTACCTAAGTAGCTGAAAGATGAGCACACCGAACTCTTACCAAAATAAGACACCCTAATAATCCTCTCAATAACACATCCAATGTATTTTCATATAAAACCAAATCGTCACTTCCATTACCCAACATACTCTAGCCATTAGTAAAACATTTGCAACGATACTCTTTATGTATCCATTATCAAAACATTTTGTATTCCTCGTAATCCCAATATCTCTTTAAAATACAAACATTTTAGAAGTGCAATTTATGAATTCATTTGATTGGATCATCTGGACAGTTTTCTAATTTTTGGAAAATTGGCTGTTTAAAATGATATAATCAATAATTAAACCATTTATAATTTTATGCAAAGGTTGCCTTCTATATTTCGGGAATCCAGGTGCCGCTATATGAAAACGAATTGAGTCATTTAATGAGCACCCACATTCTGTATGGGGGTATTTCAAAAGTCTCAAGAGAAGTAAACCTTGTAACCATGCGTGACATGGCCAGAAAGGACTCGCCTTCTCAGATTCGGTAAAAGCAGAAGTGTTTGCCGACTTCCTGGAGCGGCAATTCATATTAAACCCTAGCGATGGTGATGACTTCCATATTTTTAATTCAGACCGTGTGTGGTCCTGCGAAGCAGCCACCTCGGACGAACTCGATGGTCTGATCATTTTAAACAGCCCAAAAATCTGAAAGTTCCCGGTTACGACGGCATTTCCACCTTAATAGTGGAAGGCCAAAAATATAGAGCTGCTCTACTCGATATCATTAATGCCTTAAGGTGGCAAAAACACCAACTTTTTCCCAAAATTATCGACCAATCAGTTTGCTTAATTCTTTAGGCAAAATCCTTGTAAAAGTCCTGCTAGCATTTCTTTAGTCTTTCACTGAAGACCATAAAATCATCCTCGATTCCCAGATCGGCATTAGAGCTGGCATGTCAATAAATCACCAGCTTCTGAGGGTGACCGAGTACATCTCTGAGGGCTTTGCCATCAAAAGAGATACTGCTGCAGTTTTTCTTGGCGTCTCAAAGGCGTTTGACAGAGTTTGGCACGACGGCATTATCTATAAAATAATAAGGCTTAAGTACCTTGAATTCCTAATCAGGATATTGCACGACTTCCTGCGTGGAAGGAAACAGGAAGTTTTGTACTAAGGTGAACACTATGTTCTCCATCAGCGTTCATTATTAGCAGTCGTTCCACAGGGTTCTGCCATGTCTCCAGCCTTGTATAATAGCTATATCAGCGATATACCTAATCTGGCTCCGGTTATGATCGCACAATATGTCGTCAACATATTCAACTGCCCTTCTTTACAGAGACTGAACTACATTCCACTTGACGAATACTCTCTAGAAGGCCCTCGACTCCTTTGAGGAATGGTCTGATAAGTCGAGATTAGCGATCAATGCTGATAAGTGTCTCCCTATACCTCAGCAAATACAAGCATCGAGTTATTGACTCTCCAGAATGTTCCTTTGCTGAGTCTTTAATTCAAATTCGAAACGAGGTTAAATACCTCGGAATAATTTTCGACCAACACCTAAAATGATCAAAAGCAATGTCTCACGACCTTGTCAACGTTGTGGCCTTTGATTAATAACAAATCCAAATTAGCCCATAAGACTTGAATTTTATAAAATGGTTATTAGACCACAGCTGACCTATGCAGCACCCGTATGGGGCTACTGCAGGCCCACTCAGATTGTAAAGCCATCAAAACGTAGAGTATTAAATGCCTCGCCTTGTATGTGGAACTCACAAATTTACATCCATGCCGAGTGCGATGGAGTTCATTTGAGAGACTGTAGTAGTCTTCTACGATAAGCTTGATAATGATCCCCCCTCTGGGATCATGTTTTCGAAATACGATATCGATGTAAAATATCAAAGATCCCGAAATGTTCTAATTGGTTCACAATTAGACCCAAATTCTCAATGAGCCAACGTGAATCGCTCGGTGACCCTGCTCCCGCCTCGCGGAGAGCGTTACGTAGGTCTATCGGTTATAGACTAATTCATCTCGCGATTTTCTCGCTTATGTCCTTGATTGGGAAAATCCAATGGCATTGAACTAATTCCTCACATATAGACTCACGGAGGAGAGGTTTTAGTCAGTAATAGTTCGATACTATCCTATTAAAAGGGCGTCCATGATGGATTTCTCCTTGCACCAACAAAAAAAGCCATATGATAACCTACGTCCCTATGGTCGACTCTATGTCAGTATAGTTAATGAAAATGTTATGATCTCAATGCGCTTTTTTCTGTTATTTACAGTGATATGAAAAAATGATGTCGGCCAAGAAATAGAACCAAGTTTTGAACATTTCCATGTGAATATTTTTTACAACTTAATGGATAATCTTAAATATAGTTCATTGATGCACCACTAAAAACCATTGTATTATGATGGTAGATTGATATTATGCTTGAACTCATATTACAAGATCGTGATGTGACTTATCGTAAGACTGATGTATTAGTGGGACCAACGTATACAAATTCAATACATTCAATAATAAATAAATAAACTTTATTCACATTAAGGAAGTCAATATAGAGTTGTACAATAAGATAACTTAACCCAAACCTGTAGGTGGGATTTAGTTGAGTTTGCACTCTGATATTCCAACCAAACCTACAAAACTAAAAGATTAATTTCAATTTATAAATAGAAACTAAATTTAAGTCCTAAGTACTAAAGAGATTACTTATTAAAAATAAATAGAGTAGATATGATTACAAACGAGAATTATATGAATGCATTCTATTCAAATTAAAATTATGTAAAATGAATTACATAAATTATAAAACATAAGTAATTTTTCTTGTACCATTTAACAAAATTGATTTAGAGCATGTTTTAAAACTATTTACGGTTAATTGGTTATAAGATGTGGGCATAGACATAATATGACATAAATGTTATAGTTAAAAGATCGTTCAAATGGCATAGTTCTATTTTTGGTGGTGACACCTTTAAACCTTGTATTAAGGCTGTAAATATTTTCATGAAACGATATTTTCTTACTTTCTTAGAGAGGACACTTAGTCAGTTTAATTTTATAATACAAATACATTGCCTCTAGTTCCCGTCGTTCCTCCATATTTAACCAACCGGCTTCTCAAATCTTATGAGATATTCTCTCAAAGGGTTAAACAGAAAGTGAAATTTGACCAAACTAGTCCATCGAACAACATAATTTTGTAGCAATTGGCAGGTAACTTTGGTGGGGGTATAAATTTTGAGATTAGAATAAGCCATCCCTATAAATTTATTTAATTGCAAATTATACCTGAATGAGTTATCTAAATTTGCACCAATACCTCTTGCATAAGTGCTATTAGTTTGATCCAAATTAATTTTAACTTTGGGCTTTATGTTATCACACACCCTAGTCGGTCCAAATAATAATAATAATTGAGATTTGTTGGGATTCAATTTTAGACCTAGTGAGTTAGATATAATAAATAAATCATCTTGATGAAAGTTCGGTGGAAATGAAAAGTATAATTGGATATCATCTATAGCTTTTACAATTTTCTAGTTCACCCGGAATTAATGATGTTTATAACAAGAATAGAAGTGGATTTAAACTTGTAGAACCCCTTAAGACATTTAAATCAATTTTGACACATTAATTTCGATTTTGAAGATAGATAGCCATTAACAAGATTCCAGAGCGTTCTAAACCGAAACATTCAAGAATTTAAATAAAAGTTTGATGATTTACAGAATCAAAAGCTTCTGAACGTGGAATGGTAGATAAGAAAGCATTCATTGCAAAGTATACAGTATATTTAAACATTATTGTAATTCAGAAATTCTTTAACTTTATGGATATTAACCGAAAAAGTAAGTGTATGAAATGTGACCAAAACTATTTTAAAGTGAAAATACCTTGCATTTATTTGTAATAACATTAATTTGTTTTAAATTGTGAACTTTCAGAGATTCAGCTATAATTTAAGCATCTAAACTAAGATTTAAAGATGATGAAATATTTACATAATAGGAACTTCATGCTGCATGTGGTAAATTAAAATCACTGCGAACAAGAAATTTAGCGACCATATCAAAGTGTCCCAAGCGGCTTAATATAAAGAAGTTATTTTAACATCAATAAATCGTTGTTAATGGGGTGCCGCGAAATTAACGATCGTCTTTTATCGGCGTCTATAAACACTGCTTAATTGTGCACGCGCGCAGGATATGTCTAAACTCATCATCGTGTAAATATGAATCAATTTTTTCTAGCATAGGTGTACAAATAAATGATATTTGGGAAGCGTTAAC
>OZ018398.1:3885359-3970141 GCA_963969525.1 Ontholestes murinus | reverse complement strand
ATCTGGTTTTTACATCAGTGTAAAAAACATAGTGTTATACCCACCCACATCAAAATTAAAACTCATATGAAAAGCATCGCCGCCACAAGAGCCATCAAGAAGGGTAACGAAACATTGATCCGAGAAGAAATCGCACAATTATATTCCAGAAGAAACACACTATCAGGATTTCTCAAGGTATGTCATTCAGAATTGCATCTCACACTTCACAACATCGAGTTTGATTCATTTGATTTAAAAACAAGACAAAAAGCTCATAGCATAACTCGTAAAAAGAAATCAATTAAACTGAATAAACTAAAACGACTAATCAATAAAAAACCAAAACCACAGCCACCAAACCATTCAACATGTGAACATAAATTCTTTAATAGATTCATAAATTTAACCTCAACAGATTTTAATAATGAAGAAACACAATTACTTCAAAAAGGATTTAAATACAATATAAAACCAACATTTCATCCAAAACAATTAGAACAAACATCAATTGAAACCGAACTTGCTCTATCGAAATATAACAATAGTCTATATAATAAATTTAAATTTTCAGAACTGATTAAAAATGCAAAAATAAATAAGAAATCAAACAATAAAGAATTAAAAACCGCTATCAATATAAAAAAGAAATCTAGCACCAATAAAATTATATTTACAAAAGCCGACAAGGGCAATACAATTGTAGCAATTAATGAAAATGATTACATAAATAAAGTACAAGAATTTATGTCCACAAATAATTTCAAGAATCTAAAAAACAATCCAACTAAAAAATTTCAAAAAATTATCAGAACAACACTTAACGAAATTCATTACTTACTTTCCGAAAAAGAAAAATATTTTCTAACAAATATGAATCCTCAGCCACCCAAATTATACGGTTTATTAAAACTTCACAAACCGAACAATCCTATAAGACCCGTAGTCTCATACATAAATGCACCATGTGAATTCATTGCCAAAAAACTTAACTCCATATTAATACAACACCTGAATTTTAATCCAAAACATTCAATTAAAAATAGCATTGAACTAGTGAATAACATTAAAAACACGGAAATTCCACACAACGCAAAATTTATTTCATTCGACGTTACAAACTTATTTACGAACGTGCCACCTTTAGAAGTGAAACAGATTATATCAAATAAATTAAAAGGCAAACATATTAATCCCGTAATAATAAATGAAATTGAAAAACTTTTAGATATTTGCATTTCACAAAACTATTTACAATTTAACAACACAATATTTTTACAACCAAATGGCCTAGCTATGGGAAACCCCCTAAGCCCTTTATTGGCTGAAATATTCATGGACCACCTCGAAGGAAAAATATGCAAACTAAGCCAATTTCATAATTGCATTTACTGGTGGAGGTATGTAGATGACGTACTGGTGTTATTCAAAGGGACTGACCGATTGCTAGATACATTTTTAAAAGACCTTAATAAAATCCATAAAAATATAAAATTTACAGTCGAAATAGAAGTGGATAAATCAATAAACTTTCTTGATCTAACAATCCGAAACGAGATGAATAAACACAGATTTTCTATTTACTATAAACCGACACACACTGACTGTACAATAAACAATAAATCATTTCACCCCTTACAACATAAATTAGCAGCATACAGATCAATGATTCATAGATTATTTTCAATACCGATGGACAGCACTAATTTTAATAGAGAGTTAAACATTATTTATACAATAGCCGAAAATAATGGATTCCAAAAATCAACTATTGAAAAACTAGTTAAAAATAAAGAAAACCAGATTATAAAAAACCTAATTAGTCCCTCAAATAATTCTCCAAAAAATAACAATAACTATACTTCCTTAATCTTTAATGGACATTTAACTAATAAAATTAGTAATGAAATGAAAAAATTAGATATTAAAGTAGCATTTAAAACAAACAATAGCCTTGGCAAAATTATTAAAAACAACAAAGACAAAATGAACAAACTCGATAGTTGTGGAGTGTACATGCTAACATGCAATGACTGCCCTAAAAAATATATTGGACAAACAGGACGAGCCTTTGACGAAAGGATTGCAGAACACAAAAGTGCATGGGAAAAGAAAAAGAACACCTCAACATATGCAAATCATCTACTAGCCGAAAATCACACCTTCAACCAGGATTTCCAGATTCTCCACACAGAGAAGAAAGGGAGAAAATTAAATCTACTCGAAAACCTGGAAATCAACAGATTCGAAAAAACGGGCCTCCTGCTAAACGAACAAATTGAACTGTCAAACTCCCCACTACTTAAAATATTTACCCCTCCATAGTGTCAATAGTGTTAATGTATATATATAGTTCTAAGTTTTTTCTAATTTTATTGTAAACTTTCATTCACCTGAAGAAGCAATAAATTTGCGAAACAATTGTAGTGAAAATAAACACACATTTTGAAAATCTTAGTTATTTACAACTTTAATATACATATTAATATTTGATATATTCTAACACGTACTCACTACCAGTAATAATGCAAAATGTAGAAGTTCGATATCTTAATTCTATAGTTATTAAAGTTCGTAAAAACCTTATTTTTCAAATGAAAATATCTGCTTTGATATCTTATTTACAATTTTTAGATCCGTGGGCACTATACCTCAAGAACAACTAGAAATTTTGAAAAGAATTTGAAAAGAAAGAAATATTTTTAAAGCTTTTATTTTTTAGAGCATAATCTAAGTAATTTTTAGAAATAATTTGTGCAAAAAAATAGGTGTTTATTCTAGGACGTTTTTCGTTTCTTCCGAAGAGTTGTAGTTAGTTCCAACTAACAATGACCTAAAAAAAACGGATATGTGGCAACTGTAATATGTAGTAGTGCAATGTCTTATGGTTAATTTTGAATGGAACATAACCAATTGTTTGTCTGATCTCTTTGAAAAAATAATGGAAATCAACTGCCGAATTCTCTACACATCTTGCGCTACATACCAGATTTGGTGAAGATAAACACTTGATATGTTCCATATCAGTAACGATAATTTTTAAAATATAAACTCAGTATATACTAAACAACAAGTGTTTTTTTCACCAAATTTGCAACTAGGATAATGCGAGCTCTCACACATCGGATCATGCAATACACTTTTCGAGAACTTAAAAAGTCGAATTGGTGGATCGTCCGCCAAACAGCCCTGGATGCAAAAATGACGTCTTTTTATTCACGTGAATCAAATAAATAATTGTGAGCTCGACGCTTCAAAATGCATAAAGGTACTATACAATAACCCCATATATGATAATTAATTTCTTTTTTAACTCTGTTCCAAAAATATAAAGAATCCGTCGTATTTACAAGTTAATTTGAATTGATTGCTTCTATCATTCAAAAATAATTATAAATTGTGATAATTGTTAGATATTACATTAATTTTGATATTTTTGCTTGTGACTATGGTTGAAATAAATCTTTAGCTCCGTGTAGTTAAATTTCTTACATTGCAAAAAATCAGGGAAATAAAATTACACAAGAAGCTCATTGTGTCATTTCTTTTCTATTTTTTTTATACAACTATAAGTGCACTAAGTACACCATAATTTCTGCAGTAAGTTTTAGAATAGGTGAAAAATAAAAATACTTTTACTTAGTTAATATCACAATGTTTTGATATTAACTAAGTAAAAGTATTTTTATTTTTCATCTAATTAAAATGTATCAACCCGTAATATTGAAGTTAGCGAGAGAGCATCCCTCCGTACCCTAACCAAACTCCGACATCCTCTTAATCCTCTACACAATCCATCTAATCAACTCCTCTATGATACCACTTTAGTTATCCCTATCCTAGAACGCCTTCGATTCCTAACAGAAAAATTCTCCAAAAATCCTTTCAACTTCCATATATTATCCCAATATTGTCTTCCTAGAAACCCTAGTATAAACCCTAAATTTAAAAATCCCAATTCAACCATATTTGATTTCATTTCATCATTTCATTCTTTTACGCAATAACGACTGACGCCATATGACTGGACAGCACAAGGCAGAAAGACCTCTGGTCGATAGCCTTTTGACAAATTAATACATTAACACCTCATTCATTATTCATTATTCACTATTACAATGTAAATATGTACAAAAATTTGTGAATAAATATGTAATATATATATATATAAAATGTATCACGAAGTAACCTCAATCAGTTTTCTTTAGAATAGGTATTTTTAATTATTTTGTTGGTCACATTAAGATCTTCAAATGAAGTACAGGTCTCTGATTTCATAGTTTCTGGCAGATTGTTACTTATGAAATACAACAATACCTTCCATAATTTCATCAATAATTTATTATTTTTGTGCATATTATAGTCAATATAAAGAAGCATATCTTTCACTATTAACTATGGACTCGTTTTTATTTATTTTTTATTTGATCAATTCAAATAACGTTTCTAAATTATTTTCAATATTTATGTCGAAAAAAAAAATATTTCATTCTTCAATTTATTCATTTTAAAATAAAAAATAAGACAAACAAAACATGCCCAAAAATTAATTTTTTCAAAAATGTAATTAAAATTTTATTGTATAAAAATGTCTAATATATTTTAAAATGTTTATCAAAGCATTTAAAATTTGCGGTTAATTTGTTCCATTTTTTTATTTATTTATATGTAAACAATAACACACATTTTCTCTTCTTCAAAATTTCAAACAAAACTCTTTGCTTATTAAATTTGTTCAATAACAGTCACATGAATTTTATAGTCCACATTCATGTTTATAAAAAAGTCGAGATTGCAAATAAACAGTTGTATTATTCCAAGACAGACACAAAAAATGTTATTATCAGAAAATCAAAAAACAGTTGAGTTACAATTTCTAAATTAGGTTTATTTACCATTTTGATCTATTTTCTTGATAGATTTTGTGTGAAAATTTGTATTAATGTTAGAAATGTGATTGTGCGTGCGTAATCATTATCAAACTAAGTTTGATAAGGATTACTGTGTAATTGAAAATAAAAAGTAGTATAAAAAAGTTAAACGTTTTTCTGTTATTCATTGAAAATTTACTATGAAGTGAACGCCTCCAAAATTCAAGATATAAGAGTAAATGCTGACAAATATCTAATTGCAAAAAATAATGTTTTTATCATTACAACTGGTGTTATATGAACATTATAACTAATTTAATACACAAAAAAAAGTAGTTAGCGAAAACATCCTAAAGTAATTATTTGCAAATATATAAAAATATTATTTATTTGTTACTATTATAATGAAAATCATAATTTTTACTTATATGGAAATCAAAGCAAGAGTAATATTTGAGTCTTGTTTTTATTACCAACATAAATTCAAGGCTTAATAATTATGCTATTCGTCTAATATATTGAGATTTATTTTAAACTTGTAACAATTATTTCTAAAAATAATTTATCATTGAATTTCCACGCAACTCCATTTAATGTCACGTATAATGGGATCTGAATACCGCTTTGGATACTGGGTCTAAGGCTGGATCAAAGTTTGCCTTTCGGCAAGGTTACACCAGAAGTTCATTTGTAGAATAAAAATATAAACATGATATTGTCTCATAACGGAATATGCTAATTATAATTCACCTTCAGTATAGGAGCGCCAATGCATTTAACATGAGATTGTACCCAATGGCTATTTGTGTGTGTATATACATATTCATAAATACTTATATACAAACAGATATTTTAAAGTTCCATCGTTATACAACTAATGACAAAATATTACATTGGTATTAGTTGCTATATTAATATATTACCAGATATGTTATTTTTATTTATTTATTAGTAAAAACTTTCATTACTAAAATTACAGACTATTTAAAATTTCATAACACTATCCTAGTTATAATAATTTCTTTTTCCACATATTATCTTCCCCTAAAGCCATTTTCAAAAAGTCAGATACTCTAATTAACACATTAAAAAGCACTTTATAAATAAAATAATATAAATATACCTTTCAAGTTAGAGGCAAGTATTACTAATATAGTTACATATTTATATATCTGCACGATCGATACCAGTTTACAATGTAGCGGGTTACATTCATCGAAAACAAAGAACATCTCAATGCACTATGAATTAAACATGATCAAAACAAAAGCATTTTTTCTTCGTGAATGAATATTAAAAATATTTACCTTTGTACTTTCCGATGGCATGCTCAGACTTTTATCTGATATGGGCACGTATGGAGTTGCATTCCTGCAATGCCAGATCAGCTATAATTTATCCTCTATCCTGTTCACGATAGAGTTTCCATATACGTAGCCGCGTGCTGCATAAAATCTACAATCTAAATGCGATTTCCAGACAATGTGTTATTGGATGATGTGATAGTTAAGACCGTATTGATAGATCTGAAATCTGTGTGTGCAATCTAATTGCGATCTAAAAGTATTTGTACTTAAGAGGTATCGGATTTGGCATATATAAGTTACTTATAATAACAATAATAATATTTATTAACGGAAAATCCACTATACAAAATACAAAAAATAAAATATATTATAAAATATCTTAGATTTAATAAATATTTAACAAAAATTTATACGTTTAAGATGAGACATAAACCTGTCATATGACCCAGAAAATAAATTAAAATTTGAATTCATGGACAATGAATTTGAAATTCTCATGAAGCATGAAATAGGACTATCCAAACCGTAGTTTGTGTCATGAAATGGTACTCTACATATGGGTACATGTTTGGTGGGTCGTTTTGTAGGATTCACATAAAAGCTTACTTTAGATAAAAGAGATGAACATTGGATATTATATAAAATAAGTTTATAAAAAAATGACATGTCCGCATAAAATCTTCGACAGCAAAGTTTATCTATCTTTAACTCGAATGTAATTGAGGCTATGTCAACATCACTATAGCGCATCTTAAGGGCAATTGATTTTAAAAACTTAGTCTGAATCTTTTCTAATGAATTTACATAAATGGCTTGAGTAGGGGACCAAACGCAAGACGAATATTCTAAATGCGACATAAGCAAAATAAACGACTTTAAATGATGATTAGTCAACAGACGTTCTTTTAATATAACCCAACATTTTAGATGCACGACCACAAATAGAACTAATGTGTCTTGCGAAAGAAAGTTTAATGTCAAAAAGTATTCCCAAATCTTTAATTTCATTTACTTTCTCTAGAATATCATTATTAATAGCATAATCAAAGTATACAGGCTGTTTATTACGAGAAAAACTAATGGTTTTTCATTTTTCAATGTTGAAGAAGAGATAATTATTACAACACCAATTGTACACGGATGTTAGGTCATCTTGTAGATATTTGCAGTCTTCAACTCCTACGATCATTTTTAAAATTTTGAAGTCATTGGCATATAATAAAAATAAAGAGTTCTTTATAGCTCGCAATATGTCATTTATAAACAATTAAAATAACAACGGCCCAGAATGTGAGCCCTGGGGCACACCCGAAGGAACATAGATGAGATCTGATAAAAATTCTTTATTTTGACACACTGCGTTCGATTGACTAGAAAACTATGAATCTATTTAACAACAGAATCATGAAACCCAATTGCCGTTAATTTTGCTACTAAAATGTTATAGTTCACTCGATCAAAAGCTTTAGCAAAATCGGTGTAAATTGCATGAACAGAGCGTTTTGCTACAAAGCCATTGATAATTGAAATCTTATAAGATAAAAGATTGGTTGTTGTGGATCATCCTGCCAGAAAACCGTGCTGCTATTCGATAAGTACATTTTTGCACATCCAATTTAATTTCACAGAAATGAGTTCGTCCATTCATTTTGGAATAACAGATTGCATTAAAAATGCACGATAATTTTTTACATTTTCTCTATCACCAGATTTATGCAGTGGTGTTATATAGCTTTTTTCCAAAAATCTGGTAAATCTTCTGTGTTACTGATCATTGAAATATAATGAATAATGGAATGGTTATAGAAAAAATACAGTTCTTCAGAAAACTGGAAGGAATGCCATCAGGACCTGTACTATTACTAGATTTCAATTTATTGATAGTTTCAATTATTTCACTTTGAGATAATTGAAATGTCATAGGAATAACTAGAGGCATATCATTAAATGTCGGTATATGCAATGGTGTCTAATAACTGTAAACAGTTGAAAAATAATCTGCGAATAGATTTACATGTTGAGATCCTTCACAACTACTAGTATTGTTGTAATGCATATTCTGGAATAGAGTTGGAAGACTCCAAAATTTTTTAAGGTCATTTGTTATACTAAAATTAACAGATTCAACATATTTTTCATAAAGATTATTTCTTAAAAAACTGCATCCTTAGCGTAGCAATTTTAAATTTTGATAATTTATAGAATTACTGCACTGTATATATGTTTTATGGGCAATTTTTTATCCTTAATTAGGTTTATCAATTCACTAGTAAAGCAAATGGGGTAATTGGATGATTTTATGGGTTTGACTGGCACAAACTTCTCAAGAGTATAATACAAGACATTATAAAATGCATCAATTATTTTGTCATTACTACCCATATCAAGAAATTTCCACCAGTCAATAGATAATAAGTGATTATTGATAGCTGAATAATTTGCACGTGAAAAATTGTAAACATACTCGTTATATTGAAGTGGTTTGATGAATTGATTATATGGCATTGGCATTAGATATGGTTTAATAACAAATCAGAGGCAGTGGAGACAGTAAATCCATTTCGCTCGATTATTAGATCTAAGAAAACATTATTCTCGTTGAGTATGTTGCTAATCTGAAAAAGATTATATTAACTAAATGTCTCAGTAAGTAATTGGGCCGGATATAGTAGTGTATTATTATTAATAAGTCATAATTCATAATTTGACCACGATGCTGCCGGGAGATTATAGTCACCGCATATAATGAACTTGGAATTAGTATAATTTTTAGCAATATTATCGAAAACAGAGCAATGATTTTCATATTTGTTTATAGGAAAATTCGGTGGAATGTAAACCGCACCAACAATTAAATTTATTTTACCAATAGAAACAGAAATAAATAACTGATCAACCAAACTCAATTCAACATTGATATTTTTGCAATTAAATTCATTGTTAACTGCGATCATTACATCGCCGCCACGAGTTTAATTACTGGAAAGTAAAGAGAGCGATGCATTATAAAAATAACAAAATTATTAAGTTTAAGTTCCACAGTTTCGATATCCTTGTCAAGCCAAGTTTCAACAATTATTATGATATCATGTATACAACAATTAACACTGAACCCAATATTCTTTAACTTAGTGCGTATTCCACCAGCATTGCGGTAGTAGATGTTCAGCTTTTTGATGATGTGGTACTACTATTATTATACTCCCGATTATTTTAAAACCTTGGAAAAATTCAAACTTAGTCATAATATATTATTTTAAATTATACATATAAAACTGTTCCTAATTTATATTAAACATGTAAGAGTTATCAAGTTTAACATAAATTATTTACAAATCTATATTATTCTATGGTATATTGGTATTTAGTCTATAATAAATATTTTCTCCTGGTGCTCAACTTTATATTTATATTTCATATAAATATTTTAATTTATAAAACATAACATTATAGCTAATTTGATTAAGAAACTTTTAAAATTATCTTTTATATTTAAGAAATAAGTAAAGACAAACATTTTTTGTATTAAATTAGTAGCCATATTTTTGCTATATTTATAATAATCATCAAACTTTGTATTCTGTCATTTTCTATAAATAAGCTTAGTTTCGCGATCTTTTTACTTTTTGCACCAATCCTAATTAAACATGGCTCTGAGCAAGTGCTCGCTCAGCTAAGTGCAAATTATGTGAAATTAATATAAGGGAATCAGAAGAGTGTCTTAAGTGTTTCATCTGTGATCTAAGATTTCACGTATCATGTGTATTAAAAAGGTCATCAACAATTATTCCTGAAATAAAGGACTTTCAATCAACTTTCCGAAACGTAAGTCAATTCACAATTTATAAGATGTAAGCTGCAACACCGAATCCATTGCGAATCTTCAGACTCAAATACAAGAACTGTTAAACATAATATAAACGCGAGGGAATCATTCAATTAAAAATATCAATACATCCAAGAAAGTGAACCCACAAGCTCCAAATATCAAATCGCCGACAAATCAATCGAGGCAAAAAACAGCCCAAGCCCAACAACAATAATAAATATAACCGCCTGGAGGCATTTTTCTAAGATTTGGTATAGTCCCAGAAGAGTGACTCGGACAGCGATGGATTTCAAAACGTCATTTACAGAAGGAAAAGACGACAACGGACTGAACCTATATACGAAACATTGGAGGATGCCTCAATAACTGCAGCATTGCTTGTATACACACAATGCGTTTCCATCCCAATACAACCGTTGAAGATGTAAAAACATTATTGGCGAACAAAAATTTCAATCAAGTCTAATTCAAGTCAAGAAATCCGTTAGAATACTCTTCATTTAAAGTGGGATTTCCCACAAATAATCTACAATGTCTGAAGGAACCCGTTACGTGGGCACGAGGGATTCGAGTTAATCCATTTTCCCCTGGATTCAGAAAACAAAAGCCCAGAAATATAACATAAAAATGTTTCAAACTTAATACATTTTAAATATTCAATAAATGCGGAATTGCTTAAATCAATTAAACAATAACAGTATTCATATTTTATGTATGTCGGAACATTCGAAAAAAAAAGATCAAATTCGCAGTCTTAATTTGTTGAATTATAATTTAACTTACTATTTTAGTCGCGACACTCAAATTCATGGCGGAGTCGCAATTTATTGCTGTAATAAAATAGTACATACGAACCGAGCAGATATAGAAAATCTGGCCGTCTTTAAATGCACAGCAATCGATGTCAGCTTTTAAACAGAAAAATTACTGTTTGTTACTATTTACTGGAGGTCGGTAGTGTAGACATAATAATTTGTTTGAAAAATTGGAGACGTTTTCAATTTTAATTTCAAATAAGAATCGTTATTTTATTTCCGGAGATTTTAATGTTGATTTACTTAGAGCAAACAAAACAACTCATGAATTTAAAACATTACTACAATCGTATGGTTGTGTTTTACTAATAAAAATATCATCTAACTAGAATATCAAGTGGTAGCAAAAGTTGCATTGATAATCTAATAACGAATTACAATAGTGTAGTAAATTGTCGAATAATAGAGACAGGATTTTCAAATTACCTTGCACAGGTTGTCAGTTTTCAAGGAGTTATACAACTTAATACAATTAAAATTAATAGATCAAAAATAGGTTCAACTATAGACCCTGATAAAATAAATCAACATTTTGTAAATATAGCAAGTAATCAGCTTAAAACGGCTAACTGTTCTAATGATACCTACGCAAATATAAACCAAATCAATAGTTCAATATTTTTACGCCCTATAACGGCTTGTGAATTAAAAGATATAGTACGAAATATACCCGCTAAGAGAAGTAGCGGTATTGATGACGTATCATCAGTTATATTAAAACAATGTTTAGATTCCATTGTAGATCATGTATGTTTTATAATAAATGGGTCTTTACAAAATAAAGTTTTCCCACAACAACTAAAATTGATTAAAGTAGTTCCATTAGATAAAAATGGCGATCCTGAAGATGAATCAAATTATAAAGCAGTACGTCTTATATCAATGTTTTATAAAATATTTGAATATGTTTTAATAAAGCAAATGAAATAATTTTTATTAAAACATAATATATTGTCCTAATATCAGCATGGGCTAACCAGTAATAAAAATTGTAAGTAGTGGTGGTAATGATCTAACTATAAATTGCTTAAAATAGAGATAAGAATGCAGATATTTGACAATAATTCAAAATTTTCTAAATTCCAGAAAAATCCCTAAGTGGGCAGATGTCACAAACAAAAAAAGTTAATACAAATAAAGCAATTTGGCACTTACTTTTAAAACGTCCGTATATGACACTTAATAACCGATGCGGTCTATTTTCTGAATTTTCCTTGTAAATTGTCATCGTTGCAATATAATATTCACAAATGACGTCATTTATTATCGCTGTGCACCGAGGCACCAATAAAGTTAGAAAAGTGCCATACTAACAGTAACTACTCTAGAAAGGCGTATTTTGAGCTGATCACACACAAGTTTAGTGACCCGCCAGAAGTTGCTGGAGGAGCTTGGATGGGATTTGATGGACCATCCACCATACTCACCAGACCTTGTGCCGTCCGACTACTATTTGTTTCAATGTTTGCAAAACTATTTGAAAAGTAAACAATTCAATTCAGACAATAGTGCCAAACAGCACTTGCTTCATATTTTGCTGAGAACAGTAAAAACGTAAATGAATTAAGACTCAACCCAATATAAAATAGTACAATATAATATATTTCTTAATTTCAAAATAATAGGAAGCAGAATTAGTTATACATCTAAATGCCTTTTTAAAATATTTTACTAGAAACAAAATCAAAATTCTTATATCATTTTAAAATAATCCATTAGTCAAATTCATATTATGTTAATGTAGTAACGTAATCTAACGTAAACTATTAATCTCAACATAATCAGTAACAGAATACAACGAAAGTTAATCATACGGACATGACAGACAGTACTGACTTCGCATTTATGTTCGTTATAACACTATTCTAGATATAATACTGCATTTTCTATTTGATAAAAATGTTTTACGTCCAACTGATTTTTGGTAAATAGAACCTACTAATTAAACGGTGCGTGTTTTAGAAAACTTTTATTATTAATCGCTTTACTGAAATAAAAGAGGAAATTCTGTTTATAATTATTAAGCCGTATATATAACGTAAGATAATTTATTACAATTTCATTCATTAAATGAAACTATTATTAAATTATTATTCATTATACGAGTTAAAACTGAGCGGAATTTATCAAATTAATTATTATTTTCTATTAGATCACTTTAACTAGTTTTCTTCTTCTAAATACGAAACAATAATAAGCAACACCAAGTTGAAACTCCATATAGATTTTGCGGACGTTACATCTCCTTAAATACCATTGGATAAACAAATAAATAAATAATAATAAATAAATGAATATTTAATTATGTATGTAAATAAGATAAATATTTTTGGGAGAAAGTTAAATATAAGTTTTCTGGCAAGGAACAAATTATGGTTGCAAGATAATTAATCAATTTATATATTTATATTACTTATAGAATATTCTAATGTTTAGTTAAATCAATTTTTTATAGTTTTCTGCTGAAGATGGGAAATTCCATTTCACGAAACTAGTACAGAAAATAAAATTATAAACACAACCATAATACTGGAGAGTACACTAATTTCATCCCACCCACAAGTTTAAAATACAACTACCAGTAAATGATGGATTTTCTTCATGATAATTAATCACTTAATATTTCGAATTATTATTTATTTTAGACAATAGTCTCAGAATGATTGTTGGTCGCAGTATCTTCTACAAAGTCTATCACAGTTTTACATAATATATCAGTAAAATAAGAACATAATTTTATAGGCTTTAAACTTGCCCAGATTTTTATTTAGCAAAATATTATTAAATCGTGATCAAGGTTCGAGATTTAGAAAAATGTACCTCATAATAATGCAATTTATTTTTTATCACTACTTCACTGATGCAATCGCCAATTAGGACGCAAATGTTACCTGATAAATCTAAGATATGCACTTTCTTTTCTCGCTGTTGGAAATATTAAGCCTCGTTAAAACAAAAATAAAATGAATTAATTTTGCAATATATATGTTAAAACTGGCGCGCTTAAAATCCTTAAAAAGATAATTAATTCAGAAAATAAATCTAAGTTATCTAAACTAATATAGTTATTATGTTGCTAGCAATAAAATATTCAGTTTTAACTATATTAAAAAAATATTTAAATGGTTCGAGATATATAAATTATTCGTGATGTTATTTTGAAAGCACATTTTTAATGGAGGATCCTTTATAGTCTTTAGATTCATTATATATGATTAACACAAAATTTAAAAGTAACACATTTTTTAATACAAAATAGTTTAAATTTTTGGTACTTCTAGTATATTGACTTTTAGAAAACGTTTCTCTTATTTCATTCATATCGGATAAACTTAGTATAGAAAACAATTAATATTTATTGATAAAATTAATAATAAGAAAAATTAATTTCTATGCGCATTTCTGCAGTAAGGTTTAACATTATATATATATATATATATATATATATATATATATATATATATATATATAATGTAAAAACTACCAGCTAATAGTTAAAACAACTACTCCTCGTACTAAAGCGCCCACAGGCATTGAATTACATAACTATTAGCTTGTTAGCTGTCGTTACATGTTGCCGAAAATCGGCAAATTTAGAATTTTGTAAAGCAATTATGGGACATTCCAAGCATAGCAATAATTTTCTAAAAAAATAATGTAGTGTTTTCAGACACACAAAGTTGTCCTCATTAAACCTTTCAACAGCAGAATCGTGGGACCTTTCTTCTAACATGAAAATTTAAACGGAGAGAGGTATTTACAAGTTTTAGACAAACAAGTTATCCCAGCGCTGAACGTAACTGGCCAAATCATATCTGGTTTTAACACGCCGGTGGTGGCGCAGCATTCGATTGCGGCAACGTTAGTTCGGATCAACAGTTGGATGGGTGACCAGTACCATTCACCATTGGGATACAATTTAGAGTGACGGGGGCGATATTTAAAATAACAAGCTCATTTACACACACACACATACACAAATGACACACGGCGGAAGGACCATGTGGCCGATAGCCAAAAACAGTACTACTACTACAATCTGGTGTTAGCCGAACGGGGCAGTACCCAAATGGGGTACTGCCCCGTTCGGTACTCACCGAGCTTGGGAGCTTGATTTGAGGAAATGCAATAATGGACTAACTATGCATTATATTTATTTATTTATTTATACATCTTTGGACTCCTTTAAAAAAATATATATATACAACAAATCAATTTAAAAAGAAAACGTACTTCAAATTTCGGGCGAAAGAAGCACGGGTGGAGTTCACAATCACAAAGTGTACTTCCAGTATGTTACATCAGAATAGTCATAAAAAAACTATTTAATACAAAAAATATTTATTTTTATCAACCATATATATATAAAACACGCGTTTTAGAATTGCGCAATATCAATAGTGTAATTTTACTCGACCTTACCCATCACAAAGCTAAGTGACATTAATTGTAATTTGATAATGATATATCTCATTTATAGCACTCCAAACCGAATATATTATTAGCGATCATAAACCTTGAAATTTTAATGAATCCACACAAACGTAGTGTGCACATTATTGTCTTATGCAGAAGGAATTCACCTTGATTCGTTTTCAATGTTGGTTTATACATAAAATATAATTAACTACTGTGAACTGGTTAAAATTTTGCAACAATTAATTTTAATTACGTGAAAGTTTGATAAAAATTAGTCAGCCAAGAATAATAAACACTAACTTAACTTTAGTATAAAGAATCGTTAATTGTGACAAGGCCTATATTGTATAATAAATAAACAATCTGGGCGAAGGTCCGACTATATTATTCCATTAGGGCGCCATAATCCATCACTGCATTTACTTCCAAAATCATATGCAAATGCATTAATTGATATACTAACGGTGTTAAAGAGAGAACGTAACTTCCTTATTAACAAAGTAATTGAAATAGGAATGGAAGGTTTTTACTGACGGTTGGTATTTTGCCACGCGGTTGTTGATTTTCACACGTTTTTTTTCAATGCGTTAATTAGGCATTATGCAAGAAAAAAATAATGCGTATTCTAAATTTCACTAATTAGTATATTTTCTACTACCAAATTTAAATAATTACATGTGATAGTTAAAAAAATGAACCATATTTAATTTCTGTTGTCTATTTTACTACACATTTTTGTTGTATATTAAAAAATTCACATTAGGTACTTTTAAATTAGAACACTTTTTTAAGATATATTTTTTTTCATTTATTTTGTTTTTGTTTTGTTATATATGAGCCGTATATTTTGAAAGTGGCCCAAGTCCAGTTTTATCTTTTTTCAATTCAACTGTAGTGACATTTATAATTTATGATGAACTGTAAAAAAATAAATCGGCATTGAAATATATTTAATACATTTGAAAATATTGTTCATAATAATATAAATACTGAAACTCATAATTTTGAAGTCCACTTTTTATTGATAATGTCAAAAAGTGCGGCCCAAAATCTTGAAAGCAGTTTTGAATGTACATTACATTATAATATTGAATTAAATTTTACAGAATCATATTTAATTAAAGAAATTATTAAACCCATGGAAAAGGACAAAATCAAAAGATTCCTTGATTGTGAAAGTGAAGAAAAATTAAAATCATACAACAAATATAAAAAAAAGAAAGAGAATTTTAGAACTTCATTCTTCGACAGAGGAAGATGAACAAGTAGGGAATGAGACAGCTTCAGAGCAGGATTCAGAGAAAACAGAAGTGATACTTATGTATATTCAGAAACTTTGTAAAATTAAACGAAATTCGAGGGAAGGATACGATACACAAACGGGAAAAATTATACCTGCAAAAGTTTTTCAAAATAAAGATTGCCAATGTCGAAAAGACTGCTTAAAAATTTGAATGAAACAGAAAGAAAACGTACTTTTGAAATGTTTTGGAACTTAGGAGACTTTAATAAGCAAAATATATTGCTATACGAAGCGACCGAACGCTGTAATTTAAAAAGAAGACTTCGGAGAAACGGAAAATTTTAAAACAGGCAAAGTTTCTGTTTCTAAAAAATTCTTTTTACACACTTTTAAAATAAGCGAAGGACGATTGAAACGTGGTTTAAAATCAACGATTTACGTGGGCGTTTGCCTGGATCGTTGAGCAAAATATGCGATGAAGCAAATATGGTTGTTCAAAACCATATTACAGTTTCCCGAAATTTGAATCACATTATACGAGGGATCATAATCCCAATAGAAAATATCTCCATCCTTAACTGCCTATAAAAAAATGTTTGATTTGTATGAGCTTCACTGTAAGGAAAATAATTTAAAAGCAATTAATTAATGGACTTGTAGAAAAATATTAAAAAAAGATTTTAATGTACAATAAATGTGATCTATTAAACATTAAAGTTAAAGCATCAGAAAACCACGAAGAAGAGAAAAAACTTATGGAAGAACATGATATTCATTTGAAACTAGCAGAATCAGCTAGAAATGCGTCAAACCAAGATCAAGAACTAGTATCAAGTAATCCATCTCATTATTTTGGCTTTTCTTTCGATTTGCAGAAAGCATTACCATTCCCAAAGCTAACTACTTCAGTAGCTTATTATAAATGCAACATGTATATTTTAAATTTAGGCATACACAATTTTCACAACGATAATGTATACATGTACGCTTGGGATGAAATAAAAGCTACTAAAGGTTCCCAAGAAGTGCCTTCATGCCTCTTCAGACACTCTAAAAAGTGAAAAACATATCATTGTATATAGTGACATGTGTGGAGGACAAAAAAGAAACATCAAAATATCTTTAATGTGGTTAATACATTTTCAATCGATGGAAAATTGTGTGGAAATCATAGACCACAAATTTTTAATATCAGGTCATTCATTTTTACTGAATGACAGAGATTTTGGCGTTATAGAAATGTCTTTAAAAAGAAATTATTTACTATATGTGCCACAAGATTATTATAATATAATTAAAAAAATGTAGAAAAGGTAAACTTTCATACTAATTGAAATAAAACATAAAAATGAAGAATAGGTAATACTTTCATACTAATTGAAATAAAATATAAGTATTTTATATCAAGAAGATTCTTTGAAGAAACAGTTTACCAAAGATTCAAAAATACCAACGGCAAAAAAATAAACAGACTGCAAATATGCTGGATGCGATTTTTAAGAAATGAACCATATAAAATTTTATATAAAACAACTATGGATGAGAATGCATAGTTTAAAATTCTTGATTTATTGTTACGTCGGGGTAGACCTAAAAAATTTGGAAATATTGTATTGCTATCATCATACAAAAGTATAACAAGCACTAAAATACCGACACATGATGGACTTACTGCGATATATACCTCCAGAACACCATAAATACTTTAAATCCCTTCCGCATACTGAGAATGTTAACGAATAACTTGTTATTAAATTTAATTTTTTTCTTCTAAAAATATAAAATGGTTTTTTAAATTTTTAAGCTATATGTAATAACAATATGTTATAACAGAACAAACATTTATTTTGAAAGTGAGCTAATTCCTTTTCAAGGCCATCAAGGACATATTATACACTTAATAATAGCGATATTTTATTAGTAATTATAAAATAAACTCCCTTAAAAAATAAACTTATATTTATATTTTTTAATTTTGTAAAAACGCAAAACCTTAAATATTTCAAATTAAAGATAAATTGACTTAGGCCACTTTCAAAACAAACGGTTTATATAATGAATAGGAAACGCATTTATTTATCTGTTAATGTTTTCGGTTTTAGTAATATTTATGTAGTAAATATTGTATAAGCCACGAACATTGTATAATATTTCTTTTTAAATGAATAGTCTAAATATATATATATATATGCCAATGTTTGGCTTTATGCCATCATATAGCCATTAATATATTAGGTATCTTGAATATTTTAACGCATAAATGTAAACACTTTTTTAAATTATTGAAAGTTGTCGGCGTTTACTTGGTGGTACATTTTGATTAAAATTAAATAAAACACTTCACTTTACCACAATAGTAGATTTAACTTAATAAGAAAAAAAACTTAAACATGATTCTTCAGCTATTTCTGATTCTTAATAAAGACCAAAATCAAAAGGGCTGATTTTGGACATATTAGGATATATCAGATCCAAGCATTTTAATGATCCTTATGACATAATAAATGGCTTTCGTAAGTTCTTTAAATCTGTATGTGCCTCTTCATCCAGTATTATTAAGCCTGCTAATTTCAACTATATACCTAACTTCACTCTTTCTCTCCTTTCACCAGATATAGTAGTAAAAATTCTCAAAAAGTTTCCAAATAATAATTCTGATGGTGATAAGTTACCTGTATTCTTTTTAAAGGATTGTGCAGCCCCTACTGTCTAGAACTACTTATCATGCTATTTAATTTGTCAATAAAAAGTTTTTAATTTCCAAACAAAATAAAAATTGCATCCATTTGTCCAATACCAAAATCATCTTCCCTGGTGTCAAGCGTTAACAACTTTTATTCTAGGGCAATCCAACCACACACTAGGAAAATATTTGAAAGAGTTTTATATGATCAAATCTACAACCATATAAAATCATTTATTTCTATTAAACAGCATGGTTTTATACTCGGTCGCTCAACAATCAGTAATCTATTTATAATTACTCATAATATTGCTGAACCACTAGATTCTGTTAGGTAACTCTATTAATCTATACAGACTTGTCAAACGCGTTTGACAACGTTGAGTAATTTTGGTTTTTGCAAATCAGCAAATTTATTAATGCATTCTTGTCTGAGTGGGCAATATCAGGGGTGCCAGAAGGTTCAATCTTAGGGCCTTTGTTGTTCAATATTTTTATTAATGACTTCTCTGAAAAATTGTATTTTGAGCACGCGAAGAATGTCCGTCAAAACTCAATTTGATGATCTGAACTTTTTCTTATGCGGTGTAGGCACTCATTTTGAATTGAACTATAATTCAATTATTACAATAATTATTTGTTTGCGGCTTAATCAATTTAGATGACAGACACTGACATTTCACAGCAACAGCTATTTTGAGGACTTTACTATCGAATATTTGTTCACACTTTTTAAGATATATATTGCGATTAAAACTAAAGTCGAAACAAAAATAAAATCTCAAAATGAACTTTAGTAGATAAAGGAATCATTTTAATTTTATTCTGATCATTTTCGTTCAATAATAGAGATACAAACTGCAACTGAATATTTAACAGTGGAATTTCCTATGATGCGTCTTCAAACGTGACACACGGTATATTCGTTAATTCTGTTAATAATGCAATTGTGTTCCGAATGTACTAATTTCCTAATTAAGCAATTTAAATGTGTTTTAAAGATAGTCCGTTCTATTCATCTGTTTTCCTTTGGTTTCATTGATATTAGATTTGTTTGTGTTACAAGCTAGTGAACATGACGGAGAATAAGGTAAATTTTCGCAATATTTTGCTTCATTATTTCAAGTATGGCAAGCGAGCTGCAGAGGCTCCTTAATAGAACATACCGCTCAGAAATAGTTTGCCAAATTTTGTTACGAAGATATGACTGTCGAAGATGAACCTCGCAGTGGTCGGCCCACTGAGGTTGTTTCGAGTTATATTAAAAATGGATCATCTACAATAACGTAGTACCGAAGAGATCTCGAGAAACCTCTGGATAGCTACCGAAAGTTAGCCCGATAGCCCATCTGGATCTAAAGAAATTTTGCTATCCATAGCAATCCCAGCAAATTTTATTTTTTTATATATGAAGGGATCAACGTGCTGTTTGACAATCTGCCTTCTCGAAGAAAAAAAAATGTTTCGAAGGTCTACTGCACGCAGGTAACGACATTGACCCAATCATTGCGACAGAAAATCTAAGAACTGGTCAATCGCAAAGGTGTCATATTCCACCATGACAACGCCACACCCCACACCACAATAATTACTCAACGAAAATTAGTGCAACTTGGTTGGGATATTTTGCCTTCTCCGCCGTATTTCAGGAACCTTGTACCATCCCACTACCACTTGTTCTGGTCCCAGCAAATCATCCTCAAAGGCAAACCGTTCACTAATCAGAGTACTTCGACGGTTTTTTTCGGTTGTAAGTCCCAGACCTTCTATGAGAGAAGAATAATGAAATTGTTGAAAATATAGTAAAAGGTCAACAACAAAAATGGATTATCTATCATCGATTATAATATGCATCCTCTATATAAAAAAACTTATTTAATTTGGCCTTCAAAACCCGAACAAATATATAGAATCACCAAACATAATTATAACATAACACTTCTAATACATTTTACAGAAATGAAGAGGATGCAACACTTGTAAATAGTTGTAAAATGATGTAGAATAAGTTGTTTATTTGTCATCAATTAAAATCGAACACCTTTTAATAATACTTTATTGGGTAGTTCCTCTTAAATCACCACATAAGCCTTAAATAAGTGTACGTTTGTAATATTAAAATATAGCCTAAGTGAATGTTTTATATATTACTTAAAAACTGTAGGTAGTATAGTACCTCAAACAAATCAATAATTGTTGCAATGGTTGAAAAGATAGTCCACGATTGTTTGGATTTTCTAATTCATTTACTAGCACTAATATAACATGGACTATTATTTTTTTAGTAAATTGATCTCTTCTGATATTTTCTATCATCATAGAATTCGATTGGATTTCAGCATCTCTAATATATCTATTAAAATTAAAAGCTACATTATAGTTATCAAATATATAATTTTATTAATATTATATTAGGTTAGTTAAATAACTTTTCGACACTCATTCATTTCCAATCCGAAATTGAGGATTGATGCTCAATCTCGGATTAATTCACGGCTGTTAGTCCTGCATCCCTTGATAAAGAAATTAAAACTATAAAACAAATAGCTATTAACAATGGCTATCCAGACTCAATAATTTCAAATTGCAAATACAGTTTAAAGTAAATGCCTTTAGGATCCAAGAATAAATTGTTTAGTTTGATTGAAATAAAACACTTGGTATGATTTTACTTGTTATTTATTTTACTCCGACTAGTTTCGACTATAAGTCATACTCAAGGAAAAATGAAATAAATAACAAGTGAAATCATACCAAGTGTTTTAATTCAATCAAATTAATAAAAAAATGTTTCACCACGGGTTAAGTGAGAAACTAATTCATCATATCATAAATTGAATTAGAATTTCCAACAAAATTGAATAATTTATTCAGGAAGAGAGCAAAGTCAACATTACTCTTGTACTCCTGATAAATATCTTTCTTGTAACTACCGGAGTTTTATGGCTATGGGTACGACACCCATGATTCTTCAAGCGGAAGCAATTGCAATTGATATGTGCGCCAGAGAGTGTCTGGATAGGCACCTAAATGGCGCGTTCGAGTCTATAGTCACGACTCATGGACTGTCTAGGAATGTCGACGATCCCTCTCGCAATTGGCGAAGAACAACTCGTTAGCCTATGTGGGTCCCAGGGCGCGGGAATATTAAAGGCAACGAAGGGGCAGATGAACTCGATGAAAGAGATACAAATCTCCTATAGAACCAGAAGCTTTTTGCGGACTCCCCATGGTGCACAAAAGACAGGTGGTGCAAAAATGGGAAGAGGACAGAAAACGCAAGCACTGGAACAATGTACCAGGCCTCCTTCAATCAAAACGACTCATCAAACTCAACCACAGCCATAAAGTGCTTGAACTCACAAGGAACGAGCTAAGAAATTTCGCCGGACTCATGACAGGGACTTGTGCCCTACGATACCTTTTATACACACTTCGGCAAGTACCGATTATCCTAAGAAGAAGTGAGCAGTATCAGCCCCAAGAAAGTTATCAGGTTCATGGAGGATATGGGACTGATTGGTTAAGGATAAAACAATAGATATGTTAGGTCGATGTTCACGATAGAATAACACATCTCACAAGTACCCTATTTAACCTCTAACCTATATATAACCTATAATATCTTTCTTGTATCACTTTTCATTTTTAAGTGGTTAGTTTGATAATGATTACCGTTGAATGAAAATTAATGTAAGATATAAAATTATGTACTTAAGTGATTAGTAGAGTAGGCACTCGGGATTCTAGAATACATAATTTATTATATCAACAGTTTATTTTATCTGTTAACAAACACATAATTGTAGGAGAAACATTGTATTAGGATTTAATTTTAATGGCCGTAATAAATAACCACACGGCTTCGGTAGCAAATATACAACAAAGAACTTGATTTTAATGAGGAAATTAATAATATTACGCAGCTTTTGTTGCCATGAACCAATAATCTTCTATGATTCATTTGTGTTGCTACATTCTTAATACAACTTTTAACCGAGTGCACTAAAACTGGAAATTAATTGCATTATTATTTTATATTATTAAATTGCTCTTTTTGCAAATAAATTGAAGAATTGTTTGCTATTCCCTATTATATATTCGTTTATAATAGCAATAGATCAAATTAAGAAATATACAAAAGTATTTGCCAGGACATTTATTTTATTCTAACAATATGACAATCAAATGTCATTAAAATAGCTCCATGTAAAATAGACATAAATACGCCAGCAATGGCCAAAATATTGCCTGTATGGTAAAAATACTTTGCTGACAGAGAATTCCATCATCTGAAGCAGAAGAATGGGTCTGATTGAAAGAGCAAATGGTGACTCCGCCCGCAAATCCTGTAACCTAAATTTTTGTATTAATGTATATCTTAAATTTTGTATATATCTAATATAAATTCTGTATATATAACTAATATTAACAGGATATTGTAAAGTAAAAAGTAAAATAAAAGCAAATTTTCTAGTATATATAAAGTATTTATTTTCAGGAAATATATTTATCAAATCCAATTATATACAAAAATAAACTTATATTTTGACAGTAGTAAATTATCAAATAGTGGTCAGTATCAGAGAAAGTTAAAATTACGTTCTAATCCATATTCCTATATAAAGGAAAATCTAAATATGCTATTGTTTTTAAATATTTACTAGTTAAGATAAATGGCTTAAAAATAATCATTTTGTTCATCAATAATAAATTCAATAAAATTACACGCACACTGAATTAACATTCACTGTGTAATAACCCTGCGTCGACCTGACCTTAAGTAAGTAATTATAGTGCGCTTAAGGTTTCCACAATTCCTTTTCAATATATTACTGTACGTGTGGTGTATATATGTGGGCTGGGAGCATCCATAAACGTTTTTTTTTTCGGTACATGGAAGTAAACGTGAAATGAAAGTTCTTTGTGGAGCGGAGGTCGGTTTTGTAATGTTAATAATTCCGAATGCGTGTCCGTATAAATTATCTATAATTGAATGAATTATGCTTCGCACTTAAATTAAATGGATTACGGCTCTTCGACGTTTCTATTATTGCTAGCTGACTGAAAGCGTTGCGCACGATTCTTGTGCTATTGCGATAAACCGTTTTTATTTTATGCCTGTTATGAAATTACGGCTTGTTTGTAAATGGAAAAATAACTGTTGTCCGAGGACTTAATAATGAAATGAACATATAATGTAAATGTTTAGCAATATATTGCAATCTAAATTTCTGTGTAACATTTCTCGCGATAAAGTTTTCCATAGTTTTAATTTAGTCTCGTTAATGTGGGGAAATGGCTAGACTAGGTTCCTGTGGCCAAAATATGATAATTTAACCCACCATATCTATACCTAAATATTTACGGTTAAGCCGGAATTAGACTCTAAAAATATTATTCCTTTTGTTAATAACGCTTCATTCCATTTAAATGAAATTTATTACCGATGATTATCATAATATAACACATCATTTTCGTTAATATGGCTAATTTTGGCTGACGAAAAGTATAACAAAAACAGTTCACTTGAACTTTTCCTTGTTTCACTTATTTAAACTTGATAAGTATGTTTAAAGTAATTTGTTTCACATTTTATAAGCTTTGGTCCAGCGTATTTATAAATTATTTTTAGTGCTTCTAGAGTATTCCGTTGGTATTTTGAATTTTTGGAATACCAAAGACATCTTAACAA
Organism: Ontholestes murinus; assembly: GCA_963969525.1. Lineage (NCBI taxonomy): Eukaryota > Metazoa > Arthropoda > Insecta > Coleoptera > Staphylinidae > Ontholestes > Ontholestes murinus. The sequence goes on along the minus strand of OZ018398.1, from coordinate 3,945,300 downwards.
GTATTTAGTTAATTCCTGTGGGCGGGAAGCTCTCATCAGAATCATTAAAAACATTCTAAACTTTAAAAGTGGTTTGGAAATATACATAGTATGAACACTACGGCGAGAATTTAATAATGTATAAATAGATAAAAACGTGTGAATTATGAGTTGAACAGAATAGACGAAAACATTAGGTAAATCTATAACAAATGAGTTTCATTAAGACTATAAAACAAATAACTTATTGAAACAACTACTTTTCTGGCTAATACCTCGACGGACATTGAATAATACAAAAGTAATTTAGTTTTTTTTTTGGTTTCTAACAAACCATGCGTAAATTGTGTTATTTCTATAGTAATTTTCGTGTTACAAATATTATTCTAATTTGTAATGCCATATTCAATTACAAACTACTTAACACATACTTAACTACTTTTTGTTTATTTCACAGAAATAAATACGCTAAAACTAGTGTTGCTGATATTTGTTGTAGATGTATGAAATTTTCTTGTGTTTTTCTAATTATTAGTTAAATTAAAATTAATATATTTTTATTATTAAATATTTTTATAATTCAATGTACTATTTATTATAGCTTTTCTACGTCTATTTTATTCTAATCTATTTTTATAACAGGTTTTCAGCGAATGCTTCTTGATATGTATACAATTCAGATAATACACTTAACTGTAGAATATGTGTGTCAACTTTCCCGTTATAGATTTTTCTGAGGAAACTTTGTATTTTTATTATTCTTGGGAAAGTTTTATTTCCTAACTTTAATATGGACAGTAAACTTTCCGGCGACATTAATGGTTTTAAGTGGTTATAAAAAGTTTAAAAAATTGTGATTTCAGAAAAATACTTTTTGAGCCTATAATTTTAGTATTATATACATCACCGAACCATACATCTTTAATATACTATTGCTGTATGTTCTTCTGGAGTCATTTTAACGGCGTTTTTCTGTAAATGAGATAAGTGCAACTTTTATCGATTATTGTACATTTTCAGTTCATAGAGATAGCAGTAATAAAATAACTTAAAAGTATTTAAAATTCTTTCGGCAATACGTTAAACATAAAAGAAAAGTTACTGGTTTTCTAACCATCATGAAATCTAAAATATTTTTAAATAAAACATAAATGATTATACAATAGAAAATCATAAGCATCTATCTTAAAATATATTTCGCAGGGTAACATCATCTTTTATTACGTTAATGCTGCATCATATTTTAACAATTTGATGTCAAGATGAGTGGTAATAACCTGCAAAAAAAATCTACATAGTAGGCCCAAAGTCACACACATTCTGTGTTTAAATATTTTTACTATTACATTTCTTATAACTAGTGTTTCTTAACTATGGAAAACGGCGGCCGTCTTACATTTATATGATATTTTCAAGAAGAAATATTTATTTGCCCAGAATGCAGACCACGAAAATTAATATGTATTTTAATTCAATTAAAGCAAATATACTACTTGACACAGAAATTCGAAGACTCAGTATAAATCATTTTATTTTGATAAAATTTTATATTTAGACTTATCTTAGCGAAAAGAAAAAAACGATTTTATTTTTCATTCAACTTGTTTAATTATTGATGCACAAGGTGAAATTTAACATTTTTGTCGTAGTAACGATTTTAATTTTATTGAGTTCGATTCTAAACTTTTGTTGTTATATTTTACAATGCCTAGGGTGCGAAGACACGCAAAATTTCAACAACTTTCTGAGTTTGATAGAGGGCGGATGACACGGTGCAGAGAAGTTTAGATACTATAGTAAGATGTTGTCGGACATAGGATCAAAAGGGTCGAACACGAAGAGCTAGCGGTACAGGGCCACGTCGAAGAACCACAGAGCGTGCAGATCGGCGTTTGAGACTGTTGGCTTTAAGAGATCGCTTCAGGTCCACTGCAAACCAGTGGTATGAAAAGCATGGAAGATCGATTGGATTGCGAACAGATTACTGCCGGATTCGCACTTTTGGTCTTTTTTCATTCCCGCCGCATTGGGTGATTCCTTTAACCGCTGAGCATCGACGAAATCGTTTCGATTGGTGACTTGGTGACGAATATAGATTCTGTTTAGGACTGCATGATGGTCGGACCACAGCTAGAAGACGACGTGGTATAAGAAGAAATCCAAAAATTTTGTCAAAAGGCACGTTTATCACACTGTTAGGGTTATGGTATGGGGTGCCATTGCTTATGGCTCTAGGTCACCTCTAATTTTCGTTAGAGGCAATGTGATCGCACAGCGTTACATCGAAGAAATTTTGGAACCTCGTCTCTTATCCTATCTTGGATATTGCCAAATCCAACTTTTCAGCAGGATAATGCTCGCCCATTGATTGCAAGAGCCACAATGAACTTCATTGAGCACACTTAAATCAATTTATTGCCCTGGCAACGGAAGTCACGAAGATTTATCTCCAATTGAGCATGCATGGGATATCATGGGCCGAAGGCTCCTTAATTTAATCAAACTCTAGTCCTTCAAAATGCTTTAGTAATTGCTTGGAATGAGATACCACAGGAGGACATCAATCACCTAATTAGAAGCGTACCTAGGCGCATTAGAGCCCACGTTGATGCATCGACACATTATTATTGTTTTTTCTCATAAAGTTTGTTGAATCGAAGAGAAATTTTGTTCACATGTTTACTATGTTTTCCCTTACAAATATTAAAATTAAATGATTTATACTGGGTTTTCGGATTTCTATGCCACTTGCATAATTTAATTCGATATAATAGCTACTAGTATAATATACCTGTGTGTCTGTCGGTCGGCGCTGTATCTCAAAAACGAATGAATGAATTTTGGTGAACATTTAAAAACCGGTGGTTGTTTACTCCAAAACAAAAGTTGAAGGGCTTAAAAAACATAACAAGTTTTTATAACATAACAATTTTTAACCAGTTAGCACTAAATGCCTTGCTATATCTTTTTGCATTTGGCTTACTTTGATTTCTGGCTAGGATCTGGTCTCGTCATTTTGTAACCATACGTTTGGTATACTGCTTCAACAACATGTCTAATTTATCTAATTTTGAGTCGAAACTCTTGAGATATTTACAGTTATATCGAAGGTTCAATTTAAAATGTGGTTGCCCATTTGATCTACTCCTCCCATGTATTTACTGTACATATTGATACTATAAGTGTACCTCAAACTTTTGTTTACTTAAGAGAAAAGCGCGATATCTTCTTCACTGGTTCTATGCCATTTTGATTAGACAAAATGGTAACAACACTGTTATCTATACAACTAATAACTTCAATACAATTATCTTTGTCAATATGGCTATAGATCGTACCGCGATCACTTCTTTTCATTACTTTACTATTGAGCAAGCTACATTTTTCGGTCCTATTTTCTCGTACTGTACCGGTAGCTTTCTTCCTTCCTTGATATATAATTCAGTTATAAGTTTTGTACTACTTACATGAATGTTTAGAGAAATATTTGATCATTGATTCGTTCACAGATATTTTGCTTTATATTGGAGCGTACCTCAAATACTGTTATAGATTTTTATAGTTATTATCCCAAATGGTCGAAAACGAACACTTCCATTTGCATCGCCATTTATCAGCATACAAACTTGTTTTTCGATTTGATTGCTAGTTGGTATTTTATTAAGTGGAGTTTTATTATATATGAGCAGAAAATATTTATATTTAAGTTAAAATTAAATTAGTTATTAACGATTACTTTCCGCCGTTCTTGAACAATTTTACGTACGAAGTTATTCCCACAAAAAACAAATAACTACTAAGTTTATTATGGGATGATAAGTCAATATGGTAGCCTAAACATCACTTATACAGAGGGTATACCCCTTAGCACCATAAAATATACACAAGCGACTTTTAATTAAAGTTATTTAGTACGGTCGTTTCGTACCGTTTGGGATAGAGTGTTTGGGTCTAAATGGGTTAAAGAGAAGAAAACAAATTATAACGCTAATCTTCTAAGCGATGAATTAAATTCTCATTTAACCCGTGGTGATACATTTTTATGTTAATTAGAAGGTTCATTTAGTTTTGGTTTTGTTTCACTATTTTTTTATATTCTCCTTGAGAATGACCAATGGCCGAAACTAGTCGAAGAAATATGAAAATATGGAAACCAAGTATTTAATTAACCTTCTTTGAAAAATTAAGCTATGAAATTAAGAAATTTTCGAAAAACATGATATTGAGATTATATTCAACACATATAGAAAACTAAAATCAATTCTAAACTAAAATGAAATGATCTGGTGTTTTAAGCTTAAATATGGATCTTGTAGCGATATTTATATTTATATTGATTGGTATTTCAAATAAACCGTGTGAAGAAAGGTTTTTAGTTATTTTATAATCATATTTATATTGGACAGTCTGCAACAAATTTTGACATTCGATTAAAAGCTCCTCTTATAATAATAAAAACCAATTTCATATTTGCTAATTACCTGATTCAAAACCATCCCGTCCTAGATATTAATCTGCTAGAGATTTTACATTTAGCCGATAAAGGTCCGACACTTGAATCTCTAGAAAATTATATAGCTAAGCATTAAACCTCTTAATTAACTACCAGACTGATTTTATATATTTATACATTTTTAAAGCTTTTGTACAAATGGCATTATTTTTCACTGTATACCGCTTCTAATCATTCCGGTATAAATACCGCCAGAGTTTATTTGTAAATTACTTCAAGTTTGATATGGGTCTTGTAAAGGCTGACACTATAGTTGCTGAATAAATTTCGCGTGTGATATTAACAAAGTACAGTTATCTCACAAATTATTACTTTCTACCTTATAGGTAACTGATATATTTTTATAAATTCAATACTTGTTGCGCTACACTCTTAATGGAACGGTATGTATACATTAGGGAAATTTAAACTCTTACTATGCTCCGCGTTTTTATTGCAGTTACCTGACACGTGTTCCGATTTTACAATCATTATGAAAGGTATATTTAAAATAGTTTTAAATATACCTTTGATAATTATCGTAAAGTCGAAACACGTGTCAGGGAACTGGCATTATTAAGAATAGTATTATTTCGACTTGATATTGTAATTTAATCAAACATGTTTACTTTGTTGATATCTAAAGTGTGATATGATATTAACAAAGTAAACGTTTTTGATTAAATTTCGAAGATGTATCACGAGGTCAATACTTCAACCATCACAACATCAATTGTATATGGTAAATGTATTACTAAATATAAAAATCATTATTAAAAACATCTATTTATTTTTATTGATCTAATCATGCAACATATTAACAATCTACTAATAATAATGATAAACTATACAAGTTACAAGGGTAACAGAAGTATTGAAAGCTTATGAGAGGAGTTAATCAGAAATAAGTTTTAATTTAAAATTATATTTTGCATTATATATATTGTTACAGACTTTTCATTTCAAATTGAAAATATCATTTTACAAATCGACAGAGCAGATTCTAATCATAGGCTCTCTCCAAAACTATTTGTCAAGAAAAAAGAAAAATTATCATTGTTTTAAAAGATAAACTATAAGGAATCGTACATCTTTTTTCTTTATTTTAATAACAAATAATAAATATCTGTATATTAACTTGGCTTAGCACATCCTAAAAAAGTATACATTCCTTTTTCTCATATATTTCTTTATATAAAAGTTATTTACAGTAACAAATTTTACACAGTTCTTAGTCTCGTCTCTCTAACAATATTAGTAATGGCTGTACTAATAATATATAGAAGATTATTTATGTCAAACTTATAATATTTTAAATTTTAGTTACTCTTAATTTAAACAACTTTTCTACTACTTCTACATAATTATGTATACAGGGAGAAATTGTAGTTTAACGAGCACAATTTCTCATACATTGTTAAATACGTTAGTATTGATTTCATATTATTCTTATTATTTAATTATATATTAAAAACGAGTACCTATTTTAATCACACACTTTTTATATTAATTGTGACTATAGTTTCGACAGTGTTAAGCTTGTCATTCTCAAACTTTACTTCAAATTGACATAGTACATTAGTACACCTTTGTCAAAATTATGGTTACTATTAAGGAAATGGTTAGCGAAAGTTGATTTTTCATGTTTATTGCTATATGAACTTATATGCTCTTTGAGTCTAATTTTGAAATTACCACCCGGCTGACCGAAATATATTCCTTTACAAGGGTTGCAAATGTTTTTAATAATTAAAGTATAAATAAAATTGAATGGTTAAAAATATTTAATGAAAACAATTGTTATATTGGAATCTAGTAACACGCTTTTTAATACTAAAAATGTATTATATTATATTGGATATATAAAAAATGTTACATTTATTTTGTTATACATTTACAACACAGTTTCCCAAAAAAATAATATAAAATACATTTCTATTAAAGATTTAGACATTTATATCGTTAATAAGCTAATATTTACATACAGATTATCTTAAAACATATTTAATTCTAATAAATTGACGAATTTAACATGGTAACATATTATATATTCAATTAACGTGCTAACAAATTTTACGTCACTTCACTAATAACTAACCATACACTACTGAAATGCAGTAAATATATGTTGTAAAAACAACTACTAATAAAAACAAATGCAAATAAGGTTTTAATAATTTCATGTGACTTTTAAACAAAATTTGTGTAAAATACCATAGATTCAATATAAAATACTTATATCTTTATAAACATAGAATAAAGACAAAATTATTGATTCCACTACCATTTGCCATTAAAACGATGTGTCATCAATAACAATGTTCAGCATTGCGGTAGCTTATTGCAAAACACGACCGCGTCTAAAAAATCAATCTTCATAAACACCATCACTTTCAAATCATCAATTTCAGAACTATATTAATCGCACCATTATAGTCAATTTTTCCCGTATGGTAAGTACTTCTTGTGCAACCATTGCGCCATACTGTGCGATGATTTATCGGGCACAATCTCTTTCGAAACCATTTTCTTGTCATTTTTGGCGCCGACCAAAATGCAGATTGTCGGAGCTAATGACCTGTATGCATACGGAACGGCCTTTGTGAGTGTCAATGGGCCGTCGGAATATAAAAAGCGACAAGTTACGACCTTGGTTTCAATGCTTTTCGAAATTTATTCGGGCAGGTGACCTGCGGTCCTTCTCGACAACCTCCGATATTGTTGTTTACGGGTTTGGGTTTTTATCTCGTCACGGTTTTATAATTATGTCGGTGAACTTCTAAATTGTGTAGCTTTATAACTTTCTCACGAGCCTGTGGTTACGAAAATCGTTATTCTCGTAATTAATGCAATTTAAGTGTGTTTGTTGTAATGTACTTGTTTATTATATACAGTACGAATATTATTACCGAAACAACCTGCAAGTTTCCAATTAAAATTTTAATGCCTCGAAAGGATTTGAATAGAATTATGTAGAGTTCACTTAAAACAAAAAAACAAATAAATCGATTACATACATACATTGTATTCGGATTAGACGCGGATTTTTTCCGCTATAAAAATTCTTGTTTTAAACATCCTCGATAGTCAAGTCCGCACAAAAGATATACGCGTCCGCAGATCCATTTAATCGGGTTACTAACAGCCGTAATAATAGTCGCGAATTAATTCTCGAACTGAAAAATCCTGAATTATTTGTCGTATTTATTAGTCGGGTATTTACGGGTAGTTTCGGCGACTTCGAAGAATTATCCTCGATAGGAGAATTTTTTAGTGACATTTAATTATTACTGGTTTTAGGTTGGCATCACGGAACAGCTGACGTAATTGTCAATATGTTTCGTGATTGTCAGTTACAGAACACGTGCAAAGTTTGTTTACCAACTTAGTTGGTGTGATAAGGGATAAGGATTAATCATGTTTAAAGTAAGTACAATAGATATTTATTTTTAATGAAAATGGTAGAATGGTTTTCATTTATTGTGAATTATTAATATTAGGTCGTTCTATATATTCGTTCAGTTTTAGTAAATAATGCAAATGTGTTCCGAATGTCTGCGGTTCTGTTTTCTTAATTGGGCAATTCAAATATGTTTTAAAGAGAGAACAGTCCGCTCTTTTCATCTGAGTCTCGAAAATGAACCTCGCAGTGGTCGGTCCACTGAGATTGTTTCAAGTAATATCAAAACTCACTCAGCGAAAATGAGTGCTACTTGTGATGTTTTGCCTTACCCACCGATTCGCAGGACCACCATCCGACTACCACTTGTTCTTGTCCTTGCATATCTCCCTCAAAGGGAAACCGTTCATTAATTCTAGACCTTCTATGAGAATCGAATAATGAAATTATTCGAAAGATGCTAAGAGGTTATCAACATAAATAGACCATCTATCATTTATTATAAAGTTCATTCTTTGTACGACAAAAAACTTGTTTAATTTCGCCTTTAAAAACTGGACGAATGTATGGAATCACCCAATACAATTGAAATTTGAATTGCTAATTTATAAGTTGTAACGTAACACTTATAATATATTTTACAGAAATGGAGAGGATGAAACGCTTGTAAATAGTTATTCCATTATAGAAATATAATGCCACCTTTCAAGTGAGGACAAATTCCAAAAAATTATGTTAGAAATTACCCACCTGGAAAAATAATGGGCCATTTCATTATAAAATAAAATAAAATATGAAGAAGAACACAATTAATCTTGGAAATTATGAAAATAAAAAAAAATACAAATAATATGCTGGTTTCTCCATCAACGAATGCCTTGAATTCATCGCATCACATTATTAATCATCATCATCTTCAGAGACAGACTGACGTGACATATCGACAATGACAAACTCCGGGCTGAAAGACCGGTGGTCGATAGCCATTTAACAAACAAACAAACTAACTCACTAACATTCGTTGTATCATACACATATTATATTTAGTTTATTTGTATATTTGTTTGTTAATAAAGATGTTGTATATATATATGCTGGTTTTATTTATTTATTAATACTCATATTAGTGTATTTATATAACTTAATTATATACAAACAATTAAGAAATGTACATTTAGTTAATAAAAACAATTTTGTGAAGAAAGTGCTAATATTTTGAAAACAATTTACTATATAATTATCTTCACGTAACTTAAAAAATATATTCCTAAAACAATTAAGATTTCGTTCAAAAATGATTACCCAAAATATTGCTTATAATGATGTAGAATAAATTGTTGATTAATTTTTCGTTAATTAAAATCGAACCCCTTTTGTATTATTAAAATATAGCCCAAGCAAATGTTTTATATATTACCTAAAAACTGCGGGTAGTACAGCACCTAAACAACTCAATCATTGTTGCATTGGTTAAAAAAGAAGTCCACGATTGTTTGGATTTTCTAATTGCTTTACTAGCAATAATAGAACACGGACTGTTATATTTTTGGTAAATCGATATCTCTTCTAATATTCACTATCATCATAGAATTCAATTGGTTTTTAGCATCTCTAATATATCTACTCAAATTAAAAGCATCATTATAGTTTCCAAATATATATTTTTAATAATATTATTTTAGGTTAGGTACATTCTTTTTCGGCAGTCATTCACTTTCGAATTTATCTACATAATATAAAACTTCATGCCGAAATGCGGCTTCATCCATTTTATATTATCAGTATAAAATATTATAATAACTATATTAATTAATGGATTATAAAAATATCTGTTGACATGTATCAATTTGACAGTTCGCGAATAATCTCGAAATAATCTTGCGTCGACCGGGATTATTGAATGGACGTTTATTTTTAAAAATAATCCGAGATAGAGGAATAATCCTCAAACTCGAATTAATTCGCGACTATTAGTACGGCTGTAGGAGAATGTACGTTATGACCTTAAAATAATCGGAACCTGCGTCCTGTTCCTACACCTGGACACGCTGAAGATGTATCCCTGGAGAAGACGAAATATTTCAGCGACCTACTGATTTTGCCCAATTGACAAGGGTTCCCCTGCTACAGTCCTATTCCTAAGAAAGACTGTTATACTATTGTAAGTTATCAATGGTGATTACGGCCTATAATCATGTTTTGGTCAGGGCTTGTCACTTTCAATCACAACTAGCATTTAAGATTCTCCAATTGGGTCCTTTTCTGGTCGTGTATATCACTGTAAAATTTGAAAATATTTTTGAGATTTTGAGCGGTTTATTATAGATGTAATTTTATTTTACATATTTATGTTTCTCTGTTATCTATTTATATAAAGATAATCGTTTCACTATTTTATTTTTGGTGTATTTATGACATAAAAATTAATGTATATAATTGATGCCTGTTTATAAAAATAGTAGAATTATTTAGAAGGGAAATCTAAAATTTCGGCCACTCTCATCTTATTATTTGTGCGATAATAATATTACATTATTTATTAATATTAAAGTATAATGCGTTTTGTAGATATTAATATTTGTATAAATTAATTTATAATATTAGTCCAGAATATGATTGATACGTTTGTAAATCTTTGTTGTACATATAGAAATTTTACAAACAGCCAATTTTCTAGTTATTATCAACCTTCGATCTACCAATTTTTTTGAATAGAAACGTAAATTTAAACAAGAAACCGTCGGTGGTCGTAGTAAAATAGTGTACTCGATATTTGAGGTATCTGTTTATCAAATGAAATGAAATAAGGAAATGTTTTTTTATTAAAAAGATAAAATCTTGATCAAGTCTAACTTTTTTGCATTGCCGAAATCACCAGTGTTCGAGGAATGCAAAAGTACGTGAGAATACAATAATTATAATAAACGGACACAACCATGCACCAAGTTTGGGGGAAGTTGAAGCAATTAAATTTAGAAAATGTATTTCATACACTTACAGAGCCTTAGATCAAATAGGGAGATCGTTTTAAAAAAGGAAATGGTTTATCCTAATACAGTGCACGCCGCTTAATGTGATCACAACGGGACTCGGGGTTTTTGATAACAATAACCGATTGATAATAATAGCCGAAAAACAAAACTTTATTTTAAATAAAAATATATAACGTAACAAACTATAATAACGTAACATTTTGAATTCTCTACAATTATTTGTTATATAACTTTCATGTTGCTTCAATAGTTTATTAGCAATTGGCAAAAAATGTCAAAAATTTCAATTTTTTTTCTCGAAAGTTAAGAATTTTTTGAAAAATATATTTTAACAAAATTTGTTCAGTTTCTCATTTTCTTTAAGTTTTGTTCGAAAAGTTTTGTAATATTTTTCATATTAAAAAAAAATATCGAAAAAAAACAAAAAACGCCTCGAGTAAACACCCACTTCCGGTTTATGAATGTTTACCAAAAGCCTTTCAATTCCAGTTTTAACGATAAAACCTTAAGTTTAAAGTTTCATCTCAATTGGATCAGTTGTTTTTGAGATACAGCACCCACGGACAGACAGACACACACACAGACACATTTTTTTTTCCAGAAATTAGTTTAATGGACTTCCCCTATATATACTTCGTATATAGGGAAAGTAAAAATGATAACATAAACCGAAATCATGATTACTATAAACGAAAATTTTTGTATGTAGTATTACACGTTCGGCCCGTTCTTCGCAAAAGTGATAACAATATCCGATTGATAACATTATCCGTGATTCTAATAAGCGGCGTCTACTGTATTATGTATTGCCAGTAATCCATTTCATAATGTTTAAAGCACATGTTTGCTAATGCGAGAAATATCGTTAAATATACATTAAATTTGTATTTGTGAATGTGTGTAGGTTGTATAATCTAAAACGAAATGCCATTATAAAGTACTAATAATTCTTTGAAAATAATTCTATCGCAATAAATTGTGGATTAAATTGTCAAACCCTGGCCAAAAACATTATTATTGATAACTTATAAAAAGGCAATGGCCTTTCTTATGAATAGGACTGTAGCGGCGAAAGCCTGGTACTTGGTCCATTAGTTCTGTAAGCATTAGATACTTATAATAGACGTGTTAGAAAAGGTCATTAACATATTTAGCAATAACAGAATATTACAGCCGTTACAAACTGTTGCATTGCAAGTGATATGTCGCGTAATTAACTCTCGTCTCGCCAAAATCTCTGTACCAGCTCCACCATCTCTCATCCATTCACACCCTTCCCCACACTTCTCCCAAATGACTCCATATGTCCATCCTATTCGCGCACAGCACATACTTACCATACCTTTCCCCCATCCAACCCTTCCTTCCTCCTCTCCCGAACCATAATTAGAGAAGCAACTATTAGTAAAGTACCTTGACACCCTCTCATACACCTGACACCTTTCATACCTCGGATTGTATGTGCTTCTCCCGATATATCCTTGCATCTCTTGAATCTCAATCTCTTCCACTTCTCTTTCATTAATGCCTCAATTTACTCCATTCTCCATTCTCCAACCATTCATTTATAATATTATCGGATACTCCTTACCTTTCATACATAATTCTGGATTCCATTTTCTCTTTATTCAATAATGTTCCCATATATCTTTCACCAATCCCTCATTGTTTCCCCATGCACACTCATTATATGTGTTTCTTGAAGCAAAATGTACCCAGGCGTTGATATTTTAACCCCCAAAATTTGCTTCAGGAACAACCACTGATCTCTCTCAATACATGAGTACTTCCATATTTCCCATGTTTCTACATCAAACAGCAAAATGGGCATCACACACGCATCTCACAGCTAATTGGAAGTTGCCTGAAAAACCATTTTCACCACTTCTTCAAGATACCTTATGCTTTTCTGGCTTTCCCCTGTACCAATTTAGCATGATCTCGCCCTATTATTTAAATTACCCGTTCCCCCCTCCCATTCCAATTCAACTCTTTGAATATCTTGCTTTCGTTGCATTCACTTGTAATCCTCTTTTATCCATACACCACTCCACTCTACATCACCTCTCATACTTCCCCCAATCTCTCGCCAAAAGCTTATCTGCATACGTCAGCATTCATACCTCCCTTGTTTCCCTAGCCTACTCGGTTCTTCACTCAATCTACTACATTTCTCTGACCACTCTTGTAAAGACACTCATATGTGCCCTTAACCTTAAACCCTTTAAAAAAATCTAATCTGTATCTCCTTTTCATTTCTACATAATCTCACTTCATTGGTCGTTCTTTTTCTTCGCACATACTATGGCATACTAAGCTTCACTCTCTGAAAGTCTTCCACACTTCCCTTAAAGCGTCCCGAACCATGCATATCTTCTCATCACTTTTTCATTTTTCTTCCACATTGTACAATGATCTCTTTCATCTCTTCCATCGTTTTTACTTCATTTCAGTTAATCTTTTCTACGCCTTTCCCATATTCTTAATAACACCCACACTATCTTCTAGCTTTCAACATGCTTGTTAATTTTCCTTAATTTTTCCCATCTGTATATCTACCATTAGTGGCAACCAGTCAGGCCCTAAGACTTCTTCCACCTGACTGACTATACTTGTTGTCCACATACGTTTTCTTCTTTCCCTAATCAATATCAACATATCATTTTTATTTATAACTTTATTTTTATTATTTGGCGAAAATGCTCTCTTTTTTAACTTTTTTTAAATTTGTAATACCTTTGTAAATGATCGTCACTGATCGCAACATATGTCGAGCAAATAAATACAACAATATGAAAGATAACAGATTCCAATCTAAAATTACCTAATTATATTTTTATAATATCTAAATCCCATTGAAGAAAAATATTAATACGCATATACTATTTCGTTATGTATTAATCCATTATTGAAATCGTATTATTAATTAAACTCAAGGGCGGCAGAATTGGGCTGAAGAATGGAACAACATCGCGTTAAGCGACGAATCCAGGTTTTGTTTATGGAAGAATTATGGACGTTCAAGTGTGCGTCGATATTGAGCATAACGAAGAAATTTAGAGTTTATTGAAAGACGTCATACAGCTTTAACCCTGGGTCTCATAGTGTGGGGTGCATTTAGTTTGGCACGAAAATCACCTTTGGTGTTCATTACACACATTGCAATAAACGCTCATGGATAGATTGATAATATCAGCAATGCAACTCATTATTATTTTTTATCTGTTAAATTAATTTTTTTTTCTTTTGATAGTTTAATAATTTTGTACTAACGAATAAATAATTAATAAATTTAAAAATACGAAAACATTTCGTGAATCTACAACAATGAGTCTTACTAAGACTACAAAACAAATTAATTTGAAACAACTACTTCTCTAGCTAATACTTCGACAGACATTGAATAATACAAATTAATTTGCGTGTTACAAATAGTACAACTATTAAAGCAACACTAATTTGAATGAAATTATTTCTGTTGAACAAACTAATAAATGATAAAATGTACTTTAGATTGTTTAAATGTAACTATAACATGAAAAATTATGAAAAATGAATTTTAAACTGATTTCATTAAATTAAATTAGCAAAAGCAATTAAAAAATCTAGCATTCAAGTTTATAATCATCTGCAGACACGTGTTTCGAACTTTCGCTCTCTTCAGTACAGCTTTATTATAAAATTGATTTTAAATACAAATAAAAACACTTACTAAAATAAATATAATGAAATATGATAATAAATATAATGAAATATAAATAACTTATTTGTCTGAATTTATACCTGAGGTGGATTAGTGAATTCTTCAGAAATCATTACGTTCGGGATTAAGGAAAAATACCCACTTAGAGCATAATTGAATAATAAAATGTATTAAAATCCTTTAGTTCGTTGTAGTAAATTAAATAATAAATTTAAAATTTATTATTTAATTAGTCGATTATATTTCATTCTTGTGTCAGTTGCCGTACATATCTGAGTAAGTTATTTATATTTCATTATATTTATTATCATATTTCATTATATTTATTTTAGTAAGTGTTTTTATTTGTATTTAAAATCAATTTTATAATAAAGCTGTACTGAAGAGAGCGAAAGTTCGAAACACGTGTCTGCAGATGATTATAAACTTGAATGCTAGATTTTTTAATTGCTTTTGCTAATTTAATTTAATGAAATCAGTTTAAAATTCATTTTTCATAATTTTTCATGTTATAGTTACATTTAAACAATCTAAAGTACATTTTTTCAGTTTATTAGTTTATTCTACAGAAATAATTTCATTCAAATTAGTGTTGCTTTAATAGTTGTACTATTTGTAACACGCAAATTAATTTGTATTATTCAATGTCTGTCGAAGTATTAGCTAGAGAAGTAGTTGTTTCAAATTAATTTGTTTTGTAGTCTTAGTAAGACTCATTGTTGTAGATTCACGAAATGTTTTCGTATTTTTAAATTTATTATTTAATTTTCTACAACGAACTAAAGGATTTTAATACATTTTATTATGTAATAAAATGAATAAAATTAAATTCTTACTGTAAAAGAAATAATTTGAACACGTTAAAACACGTTAATCATAAAACTATGTATATTGATTTCAATTTTATCTTCTATGATTGTATAATATTTACATGATAACGTTTTTAGATTAGGATGGATGTAAAATCAATTTAAAGGGGGATACCTGCGAAATTTCCTTCCAATTAATGCAAGAAAATTCATTTTCAAAGAAGTTGGATAAAAATTAATTGGCTCATATATTTTTAACCGCACCTTAACACAGCCACAATTCTTGTTTTTCTTTTTAAATTTATATTATCTACTTCCTTCGTTCGAAAATATTAATTTGACAGTAACATATTTAGCATCTCCTGTAAATTAAGATCTCAAGACTCGCATCAATTTTTTTTAAATTCCTTAAAATTAAAAATATGTCATTCCAAGTGAAATTATTTTATTATATTAGATGAATAACTTCAACAGGGTAAATAATGAAAAAATATGTATCTTCTTAGAACTTATAAATTTCGATAATTTACATTAGGAAATTCCATGGTGCCATTTAGAAATTATTATTAAAATATAATGATACGACTGACTGCAAAAATTGAAAAAGTGACACTGGCCTAATAATGTAGGAAGGTTATAAAAGAAAGTACGGCGCTCAACTTCCGTGCAAAACGCAAATATTGCAGTAACTTCCTCGTCAGTTTATAATCTTTACAATCCTCTCGTTGGCCTTTAACAGTTCCTTTTAGAAAACCACTCGCGATTCGTTAAATGCAAAGGTCGCCCGTATCGCCATTAATTTTAATTAAGCGACCCGCGTATCGACGATAATAGATATTTGTAACAATAAAATACAGAAAATTTCGAACGTAATATCCCTAAACGTCTAGAAAGTGTGTCAAGTTCATTGGTTAGACATGAGACATGGCATTCCGCTCGTCGACAATGGCTCCTGCCGAAGAGATGGTGTTTGCTGTTGTATCCAAGACACGCACCGGTTGCTCTCTTGCGTCTAATTATGGGAAATGACTTTCATAATGTGTTGTAATTGCTGAGGTTTTCACGCACTCAAATTGTGAGGTTTGATGATTATCATCGCACTTTCACTCATAATTAAATATCTTAAAATTGTCCATATTTTGGTTGTAGTTATTGTAAATTATTTTAGTTTATTAATTATCGTGTGTTTAATAAAATGGGTTTGAGTGGAAGAACACTACGTGAACTCCGCCCCCATATTCTTCTTTGTTAAGTGGTTTATAAATTTATATTGTTATTATTTTTTTAAGTGAAAATGTAAAGAAAAATCAATAAATCAATAGAATCATTATAGAAATCTTAATTATATATTGATATATACCTTCAATAATATGGTTTTGATGTTAAGATAAAAAAGGATAAAGATCTGACAACATTTTGGACTTGATTCATATTGCAATAAAATTATGGGGTAAACTTTCAAATAAAAGGAATAACTTAAGAAGGATATATACAATAAAACAATTAAATTTTAAGAAAAAAACTGGATATGTGATGTAACTAAAGGACATTTATTTGCATATTTTAATTTATTATAACACTGGCGACATAAATAAATTCCCGAAAATAATAACATAATAATATAATAAGCCCGAATGCTAAACCTATTAGAAGTATTACATTAAATAATGCAGATAAAATATAAATTGTTTTTTTATCATATCTACATTATTCGTTAAAAAAATAACCTCATTAGGCTTAATGACAGATTATAAATGTGTGTCACAAATTACTACATATAAATATTCACAAGAGTTCATAATCTAAACTTGAGATTTATTAACCTTTTTATCTACTATATATTGTATTAATACTCGTTCACTCACAACTAATGTATATGAAATCTAGTTAGGTTTATTATTTGCACTTCCAATTCTTTACTGAATGTGGAGCATTGCATTTTTGTATATTTTGACAATTTGTTAAATCCAGTATTAGTGGTATTAAGAGTTCAGTCGAATTTCACTCACAGCATGTGTACAATTATATCCTATCATATACCGAATGTAGCAAATTAACTAAAAACTATGAATATACACAAGACTCTTAGCATTTAGTAATAAATACGGACAAAATATAAAAGATATGACAACAAGTAAGAGTTGTAACATCCACCCTCGACGCTCGCCCCTAGCGACCATCCTTGTCGCACAGGCACTCTCGCGCTCGTCCACCACCCTCGCACGCTCGCCAATGGGACCCTTCATCCCCCACCGTAGCTATCCGAGAACCGCGGCCGGACACCTTTAAAACCAGCGCACCCTGCCTAAGAATTCATTCTCTTGCTAGCGCTGAATACGGCCTAACCTAGAGAATCACTTCTAAGCACTGAGCACGGTCTTAGACATCTTACCAATTATCGTATTTATAGTCGTATCTGTATACTTGTACATACTTTGTGTTAAATATACGTTTTGGAACAACACCGGACTCTAAATATAAACGAACCCCTACAAACTGGCCTCCCAACGCGGGTCCGGATGTAACACAAGAGCAAAAATACGAAGCGACACCAAGGTAAATATAACAGTCACACTCACAACGGAACAATTTCAAGAACTGATACGAGCCAACCGAGGAGACAGTAAGCCCGGATCCTTCGCGAACTGCACGGTACGCTTTTCGGGACTAAGCAGGAACCCCGTGGAAGTAGAGGGATTTATCAACACCGTGAAAGTTTACAAGAAGATAGAAAAAATAACGGACGAAGATGCACTGGAAGGATTATTACTATTACTCACTGACGACGCTGCAGTTTGGTGGCAAGGAGTAAGAACGACGACAGCCACGTGGAACGACGCCACTAAGTTGTTAC
Source organism: Ontholestes murinus (assembly GCA_963969525.1). NCBI lineage: Eukaryota > Metazoa > Arthropoda > Insecta > Coleoptera > Staphylinidae > Ontholestes > Ontholestes murinus. Next base: position 3,927,070 of record OZ018398.1, on the reverse strand, counting down.
GAGAAACGTTTGCACCGCAGAAACCGGCATATGCAGTATTCCAGGAAATATTCGCGAGACGCCAAGAAAGCGGTCAAAACACGGATACGTTTGTCGCCGAAAAGAGGGCCCTCATCGCGCAGATTAAAGAGCACAATCTGAGTGAGGCGCTGCAAATGGACATGGTCTTCGGCCTCCTGAACGTTAACATCCGAGACAAGATACCAAGAGACGGAATCCAGACGTTCCAAAACCTCATCGCCAAGGCTCGCGAGATTGAACGCTCATGGCAGGAGAACAGCGAACAGGAAAATCCTCAAAATGGTATGATTATCGAAGCGAAGAAAAAGAAGTGCACCCACTGTCGCGCTCACGGACACACCTTCGCAGAATGTAGAAAAAGGAAAAAAGCCTTAGAAACACAGGCAAAAATGGCAGACGAAAAGACAACCACCCCGACGTTCGCATGCTACGGTTGCGGTAAGCCAGGAACCATCCGAGCTAAGTGCACAACATGCAACCCGACCGTAAACGGAAACAGTAAGCTATCGTTTTGCGCGATGAACACCGTTGCCTTACAACGAAGAAGCCCAATAGTTCACATCGACATAAAGGATTCAAAGGGAAGTGCGTTTCTGGATTCATGTGCTGAAAAGTTCGTCGCCTCCGCATCACTGTACAAACATCTACTACGACAAGGTACGAAATTCCACAGTGTACAAGGACAAGTTACGTTGGCCGATGGTAAACCTCAAGAAAAGGATATGCTCAGCACGGAAGTCATAGTCAACATCAGAAACAGACAGATAAAAACCTCATTCCTCGTCTTCCCGGACAGCGAGAATAACGTCACCTTACTAGGAGTGGACTTTATGGAAAACGCGGGTATTATCCTAAACATACCCCAGAGAACATGGTCGTTTGTCGATACACCGCACGAGCATCACTGTTATGAATCTATAAGAGACTTAGGAAACGAAGTTGAAGCAAAAGAAGAACGACAGCTCAGGATGTGCCACCTATATGGACTGACGACACCCCTGACGGCCGACACATCTGAGCACATTGACAACGAACCGATGGATATCGACTGGGAAGAGTACCGAAAACCACCACTGATGGATCCCCTACCAGACACCCCCGAGAAGGTTGAAACAGATGACACATACGCACCGGAGTATATCGACAATTTATTTGCGGATTATGTAGACGCATATCCCCCGGTACATACGGACTATTCGCGGAAGGTATTTCCTCGAGGAACAAGAAGACCACGGCCAGTAGCGCTGTTCTACGTCAACGTATCGCTCCGTGACGACGAAGCCACCGATCTGGACGACCAAGAAAGAGCAGAGGTCAACCGGATGCTTCAGGACAACTCAAGCTCATTTGAGTTATGGGGCCCACCAACTACGGAGATAGAGCACAACATCACCGTAGTCCAAGATACCCCGATATCCACGCGCCCGTATCGGATGTCCGCCGTACGGCAGGCAGAGTTAAAGAAGGAAATTAAGGAAATGATGCAACAAGTCATCATCGAGGAAAGCCAGTCCCCTTGGGCAGCACCTGTGGTAATGGTCCCCAAGAAGGATGGAGGAACCCGACTATGCGTGGATTTTAGAAAACGGAACGCGGTCACCGTACCCGACATTTACCCGCTTCCCCGTGTGGATGATCTACTGCACGCAATGGGTAAACCAGACTGCTTCTCCACCATTGATCTACGCACCGGATACTGGCAAATCCCTGTGAGACAACAGGATCAAGTAAAAACCTCGTTTATAACCCCGTTTGGCTGTTACCAGTTTAGAAGAATGCCGTTTGGCTTAAGAAACGCCCCATCGACATTCCAGAGATTAATGGACAAATTTCGTCGAAAACTACCAGATGTATGTATGCTCGCCTACCTGGACGACCTGGTAATCTTGTCAAGTTCCATCAAGCAACACTTATATGATCTCCGGAAAGTTATAAAGGAACTAAACAAGTGGAACCTCCGCATCAACAGGGAGAAGACTTCATTCTTCTGCCAATCCGTGCGCTTCCTGGGCCACAGGATAACGAAGAGTGGATTTCTACCGGACCCAGAGAAGGTTGACGCCATCAGAAACAGAACGAAACCAACGAATAGCAAGCAACTGGTCTCCTTCCTACAAATGTGCTCCTGGTATAAACGTTTCATACCAGAATTTGCGCGCATTTCAAAACCACTGAGCAATCTCACCAAGAAGGGCACCCCTTGGAAATGGAGCGAAGACGAAGACGCCGCATTTGAGCAATTAAAGGAAGCACTGACCAAAGCCCCGGTACTACAAACAGCTGACCCGACAAAGCCATTCACCGTTAGGACGGACGCAAGCGCTTACGCCGTCGGAGCAGTTTTGTGCCAGGGGGAGGGTGAAGAGGAACACCCAGTCGAATACGCGAGCAGGCTGCTGACTCCAGCAGAAAGGAACTACGCCACCATCGAGAAGGAGGCATTAGCCATCATATGGGCTATGAAAAAGTTCCGAGGATATTTGGATGGGTCACAAATCACCATCGCCACGGATCACCAACCGCTCCGCTGGCTGATGAATTTGCAGTCGCCAACAGGACGATTGGCACGATGGGCCCTGCAGCTACAGGCCCACAACATCCAAATCAATTACATACCAACAGAGTGGCCGACACTCTATCCCACCCCGTAACTGAGGACATCGACGACCTGTATCCATGGGAATTAAGAAGAATTTCCATCGACATGACAGCACGAAGAGAAAGTGACGTCAGAGAGGCTAAACTCCGAGACAGTGAGTTAAAGAAGATCATCGATGACCTAGAAGCCACTCAACCCACCGAAAACGCTGTCTACTGGTCAAGGAAAGGATACGTCATGACCAACGGTATATTGTATCGATATGACCCACAAAGTGAACAAGAAGATGCACAACAAGTCGTCCCCAAGGAAGAAATTCCCCGAGTACTAAAAGCATTCCACGACGATCCCAGCGCAGGACACTATGGAATCCAGAGGACACTTACACGTATACGCCTAAGCTATTTTTGGAAAGGGATGCAAAACAGCGTGGAGCAATATGTCAAATCATGCGAAGCATGCCAACGATACAAGGTAACAAATCTAAAACCCGCCGGACTGTTACAAACCCGCGCTATTAATCAGAGATTCGAGGTACTCGCATTCGACTTATTTGGACCACTGCCAGCCACTCCCGAAGGAAAGACGACCATCCTCATCGTAGAAGATATCTCTTCAAAATGGGTGGAGTTGTTCGCCCTGGAAACCGCCACCGCTGAGAAATGTGCCACAACTTTAATAGAAGAAGTTTTTCTGAGGTACGGTTTCCCACGTCGAGTAATAAGTGACAATGGCACACAATTCGTCAGTGCTGTGATGCAGCACGTCATGTATGTCCTAGGAATTCAACATGCATTATTACCCAGTTATCATCCCCAAGCTAACCCGGTTGAAAGGAAGAACCGAGACCTAAAGACACAGTTAGGGATACTCACGGGACAACATCATACACGATGGGCCGAGAAGTTACCAGCCATCAGGTTTTCCATGAACACAGTCATGTGTCAAACCACAGGATTCAGCGCTGCATTCTTGACCTTCGGCAGGGAACTCCGCACTCCTTACGAAGCCACTCAAGACCCCAAGGCCATCATCGAGTCCGAGAACTTCGTCGCTGAGATAACTCCGTATCTCTCCCGTCTTACGTACCTACGACAAGCTGGTGAAAACCAGGATCGCCAACAAGATCTCAGGAAGAAGAACGCTGATCAGACCAGAAGAGCCACTCCGCAGTATACCCCTGGAGACAAAGTCTGGGTCACGCTACACCCCCTGAGCAACGCAAAGAAGGGATTCAGTTCCAAATTGGCTCCCCGAAGAGATGGGCCCTACGTCATCCTACAGGCTCTAGGACCAACCACCTTCGAAGTCGCGCCACTGGACAACCCAACCACGGCAATAGGAGTTTACCATTCGTCAGCACTCACCCCATGTGTTGGACAGGATGTCATCTCCCAGCCCATCAAGCCCTTAAGAAAAAGAGGAAGACCAAGGAAGGATTAGTGGATGTCTCGTAGCTGGATGGATCGTCGGGACGACTTCACCTCCAGAGGGGGAGACTGTAACATCCACCCTCGACGCTCGCCCCTAGCGACCATCCTTGTCGCACAGGCACTCTCGCGCTCGTCCACCACCCTCGCACGCTCGCCAATGGGACCCTTCATCCCCCACCGTAGCTATCCGAGAACCGCGGCCGGACACCTTTAAAACCAGCGCACCCTGCCTAAGAATTCATTCTCTTGCTAGCGCTGAATACGGCCTAACCTAGAGAATCACTTCTAAGCACTGAGCACGGTCTTAGACATCTTACCAATTATCGTATTTATAGTCGTATCTGTATACTTGTACATACTTTGTGTTAAATATACGTTTTGGAACAACACCGGACTCTAAATATAAACGAACCCCTACAGAGTCAATTAATGAAATGAATAGTGTTTATACTAACAAACACATTTGGAATGTAGAGTAATAGAAAATAAATATAAAATTAAACTATAATAAAATTTACTGATTGGTTGACAAACAGATTATTACTTAGATAATCCTTTAATGATTCAATTATTGGTTTAATTTAACATATTATATATTTGTCGAGCTGACAAAAAAATGAATACTTTTGCCGTAGTAACAATTTTAATTTAACTGAGTGCGGTTCTAAGCTTTTGTTGTTATTTTTTACAATACCTAGGGGGCAAAGACGCGCAAATTTTCATCAACTTTCCGGGTTTGATAAAGGGGGGATAGTTGGACCTAGAGAGGTTGAACTTTCTTTCCGATAAATTAGGGATAGGATTCACAGATGTTTAGATACCGGCAAAACGACCTTTAAGACAGTTGGCTTTAAGAGATCGCTTCTCCATAACCAGGTTGCAAACCAATGGTATGAAGAGCATGGAAGATTGGAATACGAACAGTTTACCGCCGGATTCGCAAGTTTGGCCTTTTATCATTCACGCACTGAGTAAGTGGTGTAGAGAACGATTAATGTGGGACCAGGAATATAAAGGTATAGTGTTTACTGACGCATCTAGATTCTGTTTAGGGATGCATGATGGTCTGGCTAGAGTTAGAAGACTACGTGGTGAATGAAGAAATTCACATTTTTTTGTCGAAAGGCACGTTCATCACACTGCTGGGGTTATGGTATTGGGTGCTATTTCTTATGGCCCTAGGTCACCTCTAATCTTCATTAGAGACATAATGGCCGCACAGCGTTACATTGAAGATATTCTTGAACCTCCTCTCCTACCCTATCTTCAGTAATTGCCAAATCCAACTTTTTAGCAGAATAATGCTCCCTTACACATTGCAAGAACCACAATAAACTTCGTTGAGCACGCTGAAATTAATTTCTTGTCCTGGCCACCGAGGTTACCCAATTAACATATAGAATTTCAGAATTTTGTGTTTAATCGTAAGTATTTGGAGATAATAAAAATAAAAATGCCAACATATAAAATAATAACTTTAAACAATCCTGCTTAACAGTTCACATAAATCAACCGCTATTATCGTTGCGCTCTAAATTGTTTGTATTAAACACTAGCATATCATTATTTGAGCAAGAAGTTGTCATCCTCACTGAAACTTGTTTGACTAGCTCAATTTCGAATGTTGAATTAGGTTACAACAATTGTAAAGTTTACCGTTGTGACCGCAAAAACGTTGTAACATCTAAATGTCGTGGAGGGGGAGTTCTTATTGCAGTAACAAATAGGTACTCCTCATACGAAGTGTATAGTCATAGTAATCTTCACAAAGAATTATTCGTATGCAACCACATCGGTAGTTACAAAATTATAATCGGGGCTGTTTGCATACCACCCAACTTTAACTGTGAAATTTATCAAAATTTAACAAATTATACACGTTTGGAGAAAACAACTTGCCTTCTGCATCATAGTTAAATGATGAATATGGTGTTAGAACTGATTCCACTTGTACCAAAGCAACTTTAGTATCAAACACGTTCGGTTATATTAATGTCAACGAGTCTTTGTTTTCAATTTTACCTTGTAAAGCTCATCATCACCATGGAATTGGAAAATACATATGAAAACGTATGGCTAAATAATACGGATGCATTTATTTACGACTTTAACACTTTGCCGTCCGGCGATACCACAGTAGTATCGCGAAAAAACTATCGCCGGCGACACCAAATTGGTGTTGTGCGCAAAATATCGTCTAGCGGCCGGCTACACCACAGTGATGTGGTACCATTGCATTTTCTTGATGATCTATTGTGTTCAATAAGTTTAAGAATAAGTTACACATGTCAGCAAGTTTTTTGTTTTTTTTATGTATATCAAAAAAAATTAAGTGAAACAGAAACAAGCGAAGTAATCTGAATTAGTGCTGCCGGGGCCAAGCGAATAAATTTTTACGAGACGTGCGGAGGGCAAAGTGTTAAGTGAGCGGATTATACATCACCCAACAGCGCTTTTTTTAAATGCACGGTGGGATCCTATATTTAAATAGGATCAAATATAGGCATATTTTATCTGCATGTATTAAAAGTTAGCCCGGCACGTACGAAAACTACTCGTTTTTCTAAATGGTTTAGTTCTGAACTAAAGAGTCTTGTATTTTTAAGAAAAAATTACATAAGCCTTATATGTTATCCCGGTGCCCTTTAGATTATTCCAAATTTAATAGTATTTGTGATAAATGTAAGAGATTAACCAACAAATGTTGATCTAATCATATTCTTAAGATTGAAAATTCAATTAAAAATAACACAAAAGGGTTTTGGGGTTACGTTAAATCCAAGCATAATCCCGATAAAATGCCTACGACTTTTGTAGATGGTGATTTAATTACTTCTAGTAAAGATGAAGTACTTGACAAATTTGCTCAATTTTTTGGTAGTGTTTACCGTTCACCTAGTGTATCTGTCGGAGATAATACTTTGGTTTCGAACACCATGGTTAATGAGTGTAAATCACCAGTTTTAAATATTTCAGATGTGTTAAGTGAATTTCTTTCATTAAAGACAAATAACTGCCCTGGTCCTGATTGTCTATCTGCATTTTTCCTTAAGAACTGTGCATTTGCACTCAGCCGTCCCTTGTGGCTTTTGTATAACCTGTAGAAAGAGCTACGGGGACTTTTCCCAAATGTTGGAAGAGCGCATTAATTACGCCACCTAACAAAATAACAGCCAAAAGTCTCCCCTAAAAATGGGACAAAATAGAAAATTAAAGCATTTTCTAGAAGAATCCAGATGTTCAAGAGGATATTTGCTCTCTCAGCATCGTGGTCAAACAAGGGTTAGAGTGGAAGATCGTCGCTGCTGCACGAACTCCTCCCAGCTTCGTCCAGTCAAAATTCTTGTACGTTTTCTATAATTTTTGTGTAGATATTGATATGTATTTTTTTAAATTTTGGATTGTAAGCTAAAGAATAATAAACATAAACATAAACATAAACATAACAGCCTCTTGTGAATCTTCAATCTCTATGTATCAACATGTCTTCCAAAAAGGTAAATCGACTTCGACGAACCTTTTAGTTTACGAGTCTTATATCATAGATGCTTTTGTGGAGAGATGTTAAGTAGATTCTATCTATAATGACTTCTCAAAAGCCTTCGATACTGTTGATTATGTGATTTTACTTGAAAAATTACGTCGCTTTGGCATTGATGGTACCCTCTTACTGGGTAAAATCATATTTAACCGACAGGCTTCAATATGTTAAAATTGGTAACTTCTGGTGTTCCTCAAGGATCACATCTAGGACCACTATCTCATGTCGTCAGCAAACAATGTTTATTGTTTGCTGACGACATGAGAAGATCTAGTAGGTTCAAAAAAAATGTGAGCTATTTGTCCTACAAGTGTAACATATTCTTTAGTTACCAAAATTGTTTGTCCATCTTTAACATTATAAGTCTTGTTTTTAGACGTTTTAATTCGGATGTTTTACTTGTATGTAAAATTGATTAAAACATTATAGATTGTCCTGACCTGCTCAATTTAATAGGCATTCATGTACCATCTAGTCGTCTGTGTGATACTACTACATTCAGTATCCCTTTACGAAGGACGAATTACGCTTTGCACTCGGCTGCAACAAGGGTTTTAAGGCACGCAATGTAGTCACTCGTTTTAACTTTTTTGCGGACTTGATCAGTAGTTTACGTCGATTATTTAGTTAAGTCATTATGTTCGTTTTTATTGTACAATAGTTTTTAATTATTTAAATTATTTATGTTGTAATTAATATTTTAACTATTTTAATTTTTTATATTGTAATTGTTATTTTAACTATTTTATTATTTATATTGTAATTGTTATTTTAATCAACAATTGCATTTTAAATGGCTTCCATTAAGAAACATTATTATTTTTATTATTATTAAAAACATATTAGATTTTAATACTATACTAGCAAAGAATATAATAATTACATCAATATTTTTCTTTCATAATCTCCATTTTCCTCAACTGTATGGAATGTCGAATGTCCATATATTTCGTTGTCAGGTTCTATAAATTCAGAATAGAGTTTTTGATTCAGAGATGCGTCTAAAAGTACTACTAAATATGAACTTTTCTGTCAAATTGGGATGTATGATGATATTTTGAAAATGTGTTTGTAACTATAGTTGTGAAGAAATTTTTGGAAAAAAACTCAGTAGGATATTTGGAAATTTCATATTCATCTCATCGCGATAACGCCCAGGCCACACCGCTTCATCGTCACCGACTACCTAGTCCGAGTCAACTTTTCTGTGGTCCCCCAGCCTCCCTACAGTCCGGACGAGACGCTCCCTAACCTTATCTTATTTCCGCGCTTAAAACAGCGCTGAAAAGAAAACGTTTCGACTCGTTCGAGGACATCCAAGCAAATGTCAAGGCAGGCCTTGCAGCCATCCCGGAACAGGCCTTCGCGGAATCGTTTGAGTCATGGAAAAGCCTTTTACAAAAGTGTATTGATGCAGGAGGTTCCTATTTTGATGAGTATTAGTCAGTTGTACCAATCGGCTGAATAAATTTGTCTTTCTTTCTCAAATAGTACGTCAACATTGTGAACACGGTTTTATAATTTACAAGAAAATGGATAGAAAGGAATTTCGTGTGTTGATTAAACACTGTTTTTTATGGGGAAATATACTGTTAGGGCCTAACAGTGGCTTTATAAGCATTATGGGGCCGCCAGAGAAATCAACTATTATTAACTGGTATGCTGAATTTAAACGCAGTCTTACAAACATCATAAGTGCTGAATGCTCTAGTCGCCCAAAATCAGCAGTTGTTTCGGAAACCATAAAAAATGTACACAAAAGAGTTTAAAAAGATCGTAACATGAAGTTTTGTGAGATAGCTGACACTTTGTAGATATCAGAAGGTAGTGTTCTTACAAATTTAGATAAATATTTAAGCACGGGAAAGTTGCTTTCGAAGTGGGTGCCGCGTTTGCTCATACCGGACCAGAATCAAAAACGCATCCACGTTTGGAGCTGTTAAAGCAAAATAAAAAGGATTTCTTGCATCGTTATGTGAAAATAGATGAAGCATGCATCCATCACTACAAGACTGAATCAAATAGTTTATCACCTGAGTGGACAGCAGCCGGTGAAATTCGTGGAAAGTGACTATAAACTCAAAAGACGGCTTCGTTTCGTAAAATCTACAACAATAAAAAAAGATTCATTCGGAAAAGAAATTAGGCTCAAATGAAAAAGTGATTGCTGAAACTGAGGCTTATTTTGACTACTCGTTTGACATAAAGGGCATCTAAAAGTTAGAGAAGGGTTGGAATGAATGTATCACTCTTGAAGGAGAGTATGTTGATGGATAAAGTGGAATTTCTAAAAAATAATTTGTTTTTATTAGTTAGAATGTATGGATTAAAATTTCTTCATATTTAAAACACCATTTTCGAGTAACTGTGATTAGGATATTCACATATATTAAATGAAAGATGTTGAAAGGTTTGGATATCCTTTTGAAAAAGATGACAGGGCATCTTTGAGCAATGGAAGTGAAGCGTTGACTCTAATTATTTTTATATGAGCTTGAAGCTTCCTTTGTTTATAGAATTTATATTTATTTTCATAATGTTTAAAATATGTAGGATACTATAAACCATACTAATAACAATATTAAAAACTAATAAATTATTAATAGTTGGAAAGTAATGAACAAAAATAATCTTTGCAAAGCTATCCCGTACCAACTTCATCAGCCTCTTAGCAACCCCTGCACCAGTTTGAGAAATTAGAACAATTGAAATTGAGAAAGAATGCCGCGATAACGACATCCAGTTTCACTAAATTACGGTATTATAACCACTGGAAGCAAAGTCGATCCGTCCTAAACAGAATCAGCAAGCCGTACTACAAGAAACAATACAGAGAACCAGATATTTTCGCCTCCTACTCTCAAACAAACATAATTCTACAATTTACACACTGACTACTGACAAATTAGGAAAGACATATAACAAACTAGCACCGCTAGTTCTCATCACTGACATATCACCACAAAACCATTTTCATTTTTTTTTGACGAACCACTACACAATCTTCCCAAAACCGACATTGACTCATCCGAAATTATTCACGAAAAAGTGGCCCACTCAGATCTTTATGATCCAGTCTACCACGAAACGAATTTACGGCGCTAAAAAACTTAAAAGAAAAGGACAAAGGGTTTTAGTATTTGAGAGATTATGTCATTATATTTGAAAATTCCTGGAACGTATTAGATATTTGGTGATTTTTGTTTCAGTAAGCTCAAGACAGTATCTGTAAATAAACCGTATTGGTCAGTAGCTCTCTCTCGAGGGTTGCTAATTCATTATTCAGATTGGACTTGTCTGTTGGTCGGAGGGAGCGAGTTAAACGAGTTTTTACCACAGATCGATTTTCGTCAGGATATTGGTTTTAGTTTACTTATGTAGTATTAATTTCACTTTTAATTTATATTGTTTTCCACAATTAATTAATATCTTTAATACACAAATAATTTTCAAACATTCATTTTTAATATTTAGCATACTCCGAAATTATTTGTAGGGAATTTTACATACAGCCATAATCGTTTAAAACATAAGTCAGTTATAATAATATAATTAATCTCCGTAACGCTTATTCAATATAACATTGTATGGTGACAGTAACAGATAAGTGTGGGTGAATGAAGCAGCTCGATTTATCTTGACAGGAGATAAAGATCACGAAGCAAAGATATATCGATAATATATTGTGTATAAACGCGTATCTTGCAAAGAAAGTAATACGATGGACACGAAACACGAAAGCTGTTCAAGACCAATACATACTTACAATTGCTCACGAAGCTTTCACTACAGGTTAAAGATTAAGAGATTGATTACCAGGCATATTGTTTACACTTTCTACGGTTCTTTTTACTCGTCTTCGTGTGAACTACCATTGCACTTGCGCGAAGTGTTACATTTGCATAGTTACTTACCGAGAAATCCAGTCGTTTTCTACAGAGCACTCAAATGATCCGTATGTCAATGGTGTTGCCGGTAACCTGCAATAAATAATAATTGATTAAATGTCACACAAAATAAAAATGTTTGGTGTTTGAAAATCATTTTATATTGAAATATGACGTTTTTTAATAAACATAGGCATATAGTTTACAGTGACTATAAACCTTATCATTAAAAGTAAATTTTTCTAAACACATTCCTAAAATTATATCAAAATCAAAAATATATTAAAATCCTTCAGTTCGTTGTAGAAAATTAACTAATAATTTAAAAATACGAAAACATTTCGTGAATCTACAACAATGAGTCTTATTAAGACTACAAAAAGAGGTAATTAGGATCAACGTCTTTTGCAAGAATATCTAATGAATTATTGCAAAATTCTAGATTTTCATCCAGAATATCTTCATATATCACTTTAATTAATTTAGACCAAAAAAATTTTGATTTAGTCACAAATACGCTTTTAATATTATTATCTACGAAATTGTTTGGTTCCTTAATTAATGCATTACATAATGCTGCTGCATTGGCAATATTGCCATCGGTTTTGTAAACCTCTTCTCATTAGTTATTTCCGTTTAATTATTCATTCTATTAATTTTTTTGAGTGGTGGTGGTATTAGATAAATTTGAATTCAATTTAAATGTACTAATGTATTTTTTATATGGATCACTTGTTATTGGTAACACCATTTAACAAAATAATCTCGTGTTATTCTTAGTAATGTTTTTTTGTTACTTTTCATTTACTTTGTTTTTAATTTACGATGTTTCAGCGGTATTTCCATATTTGTAATTTTGAAATTATTTTAAATAAATGTGACAAATATCTTTTCTTACAATGAATTGAATAATGTACTATGTTTCAACCAAAAAAAATATTGTAAAAATGCAATCATTAACTACATCTTTTCTTACATTTTTTAGAAATAGATATCTAGAATATCTTGATTAGAACTAGGGGTTGAAAATTTAGTAAATAAAGTATTCATGCGATCATTAAGAGGGGTAAGTTGTATCAAGTCATATAGTAGGACATTGGAGGGGTCATAAAGGGGATAGGATGGATTTCGAATTTTGGTTATTGAGCTGATCCTTTGCTACGAATATATTATTTATTGTGGGTTTTCTGGCATAAGAAAAAAGGATACAGTCGTAATCGAGGGGAATAGTGGAGAACCTTGTGGATCACCTTGTTTGGGCAAAATTGTGCGGAAGCGGGTTAGGCATACTTTAACTAAAATTATCAATTAGATTAAGTAAAAATGGAGGTATTTTAACATTTAAAGAGCAAACTTTTGTACAAAACTGAATCAAAGGCCTGATTTATATCTACAAATGTAATAGATGAGTGGCGGTTTTGGAGGTGTGAAGTTTGGCAGTTTGAGGTTAGGATGGTACGAGTTAAGGTGGTAGACTTATGGTTGTAGTACCGGAAGTAATGTGATAGGACGATAACTGTTAGAGGATATCGGGTTTGTGTTGGGTTTTTCAATAATTGTAATTACACCACTGTTTACTCATTCAAAAAGTACTTCAATTATTTATTGAGCAAGCAATAAATAATTGAAGCTTTTAAAAATGTACCTGTGTATATCCGGGGGCAACTTTAAAAAAATTAAAATACTGTCGTATTACATTAATCAGTCTTTGTAAATATTCTTCCTCTGTTTTATAATTTATATTTTTACCAGACGATCATCATAAGATCATAAAAATCATGGTTACTATACCAGTAATTCACCTTCTTGTTGTAGAAAGTGTTGTTGAATTGTGGATTGTCTGTTGTTTGATAAATTGTTTCATAGTAATTTGCAAAGGTATTAGCTCTATCCTGGTCTTTAGTCTATACTTGGTTATATGAGTAAATTCCACTGATTTCTAGAAAATAAAAATTTGTCTGTGTGTCTGTCTGTCTGTGAGTCGCTGTATCTTAAAAACGATTGATCTGTTTGAGATGAAACTTTAAACTTAAGGTTTTGTCGTTAAAAATTGAAAAGCTTTTGTAAACATTCATAAACATAAAAGGGGATAAATTCGTTGATTGAGTTACGTGAAGATCAAATTAGTTTGACGAATAAAGCACTAATAACCTATATTCAAGTAAAATAAAATTGTGAAGATAGGTTACTAGTGTTTTATTCGTCAAACCAAAAATGGATGTTTACTCCAGGAGTTTTTTTGTTTTTGTCGATATTTTTCTAAATATTACATAACTTTTCAAACAAAAGTTAAAAAGAATATGAAACGAAACATGTTTTTGTAAAGTTTTTAATTTGCGAGAAAAAAAGTCCCTCAATGTCTAGACTTTTTATGTAGTCTACGATAGTTTGAGGGTTAATGTGTACCAGTTCATCTGGCTTTAAAAAGGCCGATGGCAGATAGTTTCCTCTTTGAAGGGACAAGGCAGAGCATTCACAAAGTAGGTGCTTTGCTGTTTCTTGTGCCTCGTTGCAGAAGCTGCAGTTGGTATTTGTTGTCTGACTAATCTTAGTAAGGTGGTATTTCAGAGGTCAGTATCCGGTTAGTAGCCTTAGGTTGCCCTTGCTTAGTCTGAGAAACCGTCCGAATCGCCCGAAGCCTCAGGTGGGCACATTTGGCAGTATTTTCCCATTCCTGTATCATCCCCTTAATGCGGACTTTCGTTTTTCCACCTTACGATGCTGGTACAATACATAGAGTTTTGGGGCCCTCTTTGGCGAGGCTGTCGGCGATTTCATTGCCTTTTATCCCAGCGTGTCTTGGAATCCAGAACAATTTAACTCTGTTATTCTTGCCCAGCTACTTTAGGGATAGTTTGCAATCCCACGCAGATTTAGATTTGCATGTAAGTGATTTTATTGGCTTTAATGTAGCTTGACTGTACGAGCATATTTATTGTTGTATGCGTTAACTATAAAGAATCTATTGGTTAGACTTTACACCGACTGTCTTAAGTAAACAAAATACCGATATTAACAGCGACAATTAACAATATTAATGGTGAATATTAAATTATTGTTTACCACAACTACAGACCACTTTCGACCTATTTTGGACCTCGTCAGCGCAGCGCAGTTGAAGATAGGAAAACACATATAACTGTGTATTTATGATTTAATCAACTTTATCAAAATCTAGTTGGATAGTACAATAGTGAAGATATTATAAATATAATTTTATATTTAGCATTTTTGACGCAATAAATAATTATTTTATATTCACAAAATTATAACATATATTACTAAAGTAAAAATTAAACATTCCCACTTTTCAATCTGGTCCAACAATAAACTAATTTCTTTGGTTACAAGAAAAGGGCACCTCTTCGATAGAAACAATCTCCTTCTAAGAAGAAGAAGTGAAGTATTTATTTTATGTTGAAACCAAATACAATAAATACTTTTCACTCGAAACACATACCTCATATGGAAATTGAGTTACATTTCACAACTTATTAATATAGAAGACCACCTAAATATTAGTTGTATAAATTACCGTAGTATAGCAATACAGTCTAGAGTAATAAAAGTATTTAATTGTTAGGTTGCATCACAATTTAATTAGCCGGGTCATAATATTAGTTTAGACAACGTAAGGTATAGAGCTGATTTAATTAAGTTTTAGTTCATCATTCTTGTTCTCTTTGAAGCAGATATTAATCATTATGTATTATATTTATATTTAAATTAAATTAAATTTATATTTAAAATTAATATATTACGTTTAAAAATGAAAATAATTTGTTTTCATATTATAATTTAACAATATGCTGGTTTAGATTAATTTGACAT
This sequence comes from Ontholestes murinus, assembly GCA_963969525.1. NCBI lineage: Eukaryota > Metazoa > Arthropoda > Insecta > Coleoptera > Staphylinidae > Ontholestes > Ontholestes murinus. The sequence goes on along the minus strand of OZ018398.1, from coordinate 3,911,758 downwards.
TTACTGAATACTCGTTAATTATATATTAAGAAGCATATACTAAGGAATATTTTTTCTTTTTGTATCGTATTGGCATTCGCAGGAGTTCAACTCTGTACTCTGTTAATAAATCTCTTCTTGGTAAAATGTTAGGTCGAGGCCTTTGCTGTCAAAAGGTTTAATGGCGTTGACTCCTCCTCAATAAAACTCTCCTATCCTATAATAAGATAATTGCAGAACGAGCCCATCCTAGTTCCTTTATCTAAATAACTATTTACATGGTGCGCCACTCCAAGTTTGGAGAAACTATGAGGTGACAGTCTCTGGTGAAATCTCTGTCTGAAAAAAATGTTGTTATTGTGCAAATGTTATACAATAAATGAGCGTCTTCTTCAAAAGGGAACAATGGATGTTTTCCATTCTGCTGTGGGATCCCATCGAGATTTCTATTGGAGCTGAAAGCGTGTTTGCGTTTCGCAACGTGATAAATCTGCGATCGTGCCCATTGAAAACGTCCAATACATTACTGAAGTCAAGTTATCGATATTGATTTATTTTATCCTCGACTAATAAATACAAATTATTTTTTCATTATTTATACACATAATAGATTTGCGTAATAACGAATTATGTATTTATATTTAATTCCGTTATGATGATTTTTTAAATTTGTATTAAAATTAGATGAATTCACACTAAAATGTCCACGTATTAATAATAGTTTAAAATTCATAAATTAAATTGACTATTTTATATTATCTAGGAAAAATAATATTAAATAAGATACAACATAAAATTTTGTTATTACTTTGACTTTAAATGTATTATTAAATAGTATACGAAATTTCTAATTGTTTTGAAATATTAAATTTATTATTTCTTGAATGACTTTCTCATTTGTCACTTATTGAAGCATTTTAAACTATTTATTAATGAAGGTTTAACTTAATTATTTAATTGAAGGTTTAAATTAATCAATTAATTAATTCATCAATTCATCAATAATATTTAAATTAACTAAAAAGTTTCTAAAACTCACTTTTTTTAAACAAAGATTATATGCATGTTTCTAAATATTAATCTTCAAAACAGTAGCGAAAAGTGGCCTTGAAAAACAAAAATAATAATTAAGCAAAGAAACCGACAATTATTCACTCAGCATAACGACACCATTGTGTTGAGATAATGATTTATTCATTCAAACTATTATCCTATCTTAAACGAAATTACTTTTTATTGTGTCTGAATCATGGACAAAGGCTCTACATGCAGAGATTTATTGCATCCATATTTGACCTTTCAACAGACTAGTTAAACGACCTGCATTGGTTGCATAATAACAATAGATGTAATATATATTACGAAGATGGATACATATGGAAACAACCTGTTTCAACAATAGTCGTATATTCTAAAAAAGCTGAAGATGAAGAATGTGTTCATAATATATCACATAATATACCATTATAATACGTGTTGGAATTAGTTCATTAACATTTATACTTTTCGTTCGTCTATTGGCTTAGCGTTCACTAATATTAGAAAAAAAAACTCATTAATGTACCAGGATATCGTCATTAACGTTTGATCAAAAAACAGAGGAATAATAAGGCCATGAATATTAATTATTTATACTTATCTACCACAAATATGTCACATAATATAGGACTATAACCGCTATGTCATTAATTTAAATAAGAATTTATGTTATCTAAACTTTAGGATTAATTAACAAATGAAAACTTCAAAATAATAATGCAGCATGAGTGAAAGAGCCAATTTTTATTTCAGAAAGTGACAAGGAATTGAGAGGCAGGCATATGTACTTTACATTGGGTTCATGCATAATTACTGTCGATTTTCCAACACATTTTATTAAATAAAAACGACAAAAATATTATCCAACAAAAAGACTTTTCTTTTTTAACAAAATAGGCACATAATGCTGTAATAGTTATGCATCAACCTAATAGTATGAGGATATACAGATCACAAATAAATAATTATAGCAACTAAATCAAACAGATATTTATTTCAGAGCCATAATAATATAGCCTTAGGCAACTATTTGAGCCAAACTACACCTCTCAATCAACTTAAACCAGTAGACAACTTGATTATCAGTGTGTTTTGCATGGAGAATAAATGAATAGACCAAGTAAAAAAACATGAAATATTAAAAAAGTCTGGCGTTGTGCTCAATTAAATTTTATTAATACTTGTATCTTTTACATAAATCATCGGTTTTTAATATTCCACTGTTTAGTTTAAAATTAATACATGAATATTTGAACATTTCCTTAATTTTTTGTCGCTGTTTCAACGATTTGATCATTATTTTATAATATTTTAAGCTATATTCTGACTTTAGAATTTATTTTAATCCATTAACTAATGAACTTTGATCACTTAAAACCTCCCATTATTAGTCATTTTGGTAAATTAATCACTTTAACAGAAATTATACAAAGGTTCCTTTTTATATTTCACGAATAATGAACAAAAAATGAAATCATTCTACAGGAGATTATTGTTTTTCAAAATAGTAACTATGAAAGTTCATTTTAAATTCACTGTTAGGTGTTGTAACTAAAACACAAACTTTCAAAGAGTATGCTTTTATTTGTGTTTTAGTTACAACACATAACAGTGAATAACTGTCATCGTAATGTATGATTTTCGAGAATAAAAAGAAGGCATAACCGTCCGATATTTCACTAATGGCACTGTTTCACATGGTTTTTCTTTGGAAAAATGAATTATTACCTTTTACGAAATCATGGACATGTTTTGAAGCACCTCAATCGTATTTCTTGAGCATTTTTTTCGAACAATCGACATGAGCCTTTTTTGAGCGGTTTAGGAGTTAAATGTGCAAGTAGTATTAAATGTATGTTGGTTCTCCTAATGGCCAAGAAAGCCTTAATCACACGATGGGTCACATGATGATCTTCCAGCATCAATTTTTTCTTCAACAACAAACAATTTTAAAAGATCTTCACGAAATTCATTACGAAACGATTGAATTGATATATAGTGTTTTTTGATGACGCTTCATAGCCAAATATGAAACTAATTTATTCTATGCACTATTTCCAAGATAATCCATGTCAAAAATAATCGCATGGATATATTAACGACTTAATTCCATTTCACGTTTTATTTGTTGTATAAAATGTTAAAAATCTTTCCAGATTTCTGAACTTCGATTTAAACATGAAACAGAAATACGTGCAAGAAACTAACAAAGAATCAAAGTGTAAAATTAAATCCGCTGATTATTTTTTTCCGTTCTCTCCGATACGAAAAGAAAAAAAAGTACACATGTACTTATTGATAAAATTCATGAGAACATTGAAAGGATAAACGCGAAATATAGAGAATATAATAACATAGTGTCTGCATTAGAAGAGAATTCAAAAGAGTATGGTAGAAAAAATTTAAGGCATCTTTTATACTTCATTTTTTAAATATTAATGTGTGGAAGGAAATGGTGTAAATTGTCAAATAAGAATTACATTTGCAAACACTCTCCACATATCTTAATTTGAATTAGAGATAATCATCGATCATTTAGGATTCAAATTGAACCTCAACACCCTGTCCATATCGAAATACTATTTCGAATTTCAAATTTTAGCGATAAACAATTGCTCTAATTTCCCTACCAATATTTGCAATGTATAGGATACCAAAGCTCCAGAACACTAATTTGAATGAAATTATTTCTATTGAATAAACTATATTAGTTTACTAGCTTTGATAGTTGTACTATTCGTAACACGCAAATTAATTTTGTTTCATTCAATGTTTGTCGAGGTTTTAGCCAGAGAAGTAGTTGTTTCAAAATTGATTTGTTTGTAGTCTTAGTAAGACTCATTGTCAGAGGCGCACAAAAGGACCACGGAGACCGCAGTGCAGGGACGCTAAGCGACACCACCTCGTGAGGATAAAAAAAAAAAAAAGACTCATTGTTGTAGATTCATGAAATGTTTTCGTATTTTTAAATTATTATTTAATTTTGTGCAACAAACTAAAGGATTTTAATACATTTTATTAATATAGAGAGTGTCCAATTCTAATTAAGCTGCAGGACTACTGGCACTAAGTAAGACAACTATAGGACAGCTAATAGGCCACATGACTGCTAAAGAACACCTAAGTAAAATCGAACAATAAAATGTATTAAAACCCTTTAGTTCGTTGTAGAAAATTAAATAATAATTTTAAAATACCAAAACATTTCGTCAATCTACAACAATGAGTACAATATTTATTAGTTTATTCAACAGAAATAATTTCATTCAAATTAGTGTTGCTTTGATAGTTGTACTAATCGTAACACGCAAATTAATTTTGTTTTATTCAATGTCTGTCGAGGTTTTAGCCAGAGAAGTAGTTGTTTCAAAATTAATTTGTTTTGTAGTCTTAGTAAGACTCATTGTTGTAGATTCACGAAATGTTTTCGTATTTTAAAATTATTAAGTAAAATCGGTTTACACAACGGCGACACCAGCTCTCGGTTATGTGATATGGTACCAGAAACAGCAATGAATATTCTTTGCAGTTGTAATGCGCTGGAAAACAAAAGACAGCTTACATTTGGTAACAGACAACAATGATTTCCTTGCGCCACCCCTGAAGTACCTGTACAAGTTAGTGCAGGGCATCGAGTTTGGGATGGTTGCGTAAGTAAGGCAATATGGGGAAGTACAATAAGTTACCTAGGCTGCTGTTCATCCGGATCGGTAAAGAAGACGACTCCACTTTTAATTCAATTTTGTAATCTATATTATTAATATTTATAAACCTAAGACTATGTGTTTTTAATTTTTCAGAAATTATAGAGACTGTGTAGGTTTCTCTTATAAATATCTCATATGACAATGAGTTTTTGAAATGTTTAAGTCTCAAAAATGGATTGTTTTCTCTTTATCCACTGTAAATGCCACGGCACCATAAAGTTAATAACGTGTAAATAAGTTGTTTGTTTTGTTGAATATCGCTGGATTTTTCTTGGACCCGATACTGAGCTATTATTTAATTAAATTTAATAATAATCTTACTTTTTAGAATACTTCAACTGAATTTTTTTTAGTGTTATCCATGTTACTGGGTCAATATTAATGTGAAATAAAATTGAAAGACGTACTTCCCAGTATATTTTAACAATAATTGGGCGTGTTGCCCATCTTCAGTAGAAAACCTACAAAAGAAAACTATTCTATTTATATGTACTAGTTACATTATGTATTTTATTCATATAATTATAATACTGTTTTTAATTAGCGATATAATGTAACTAGTACATATAAATAGAATAGTTTTTTTTTGTAGTTTTTCTGCTACTTTTCTACTTGTTGTATACAACAAACAAGCGTACTACTCTGCAAATTCTACTTAATCTGCAGCTGGAACTCGGATCTTAAAAGTAAGATACTTTTACAAGTGGAAAAATTTAGTGCAAAGGACTCAATCATAGATCAATTGATAATCAATCAAGTAAAAGAGAGGATCCCTACTATAACTCACGCTGAATAACCTACACAAAAATTAGTTCAAGCTTATGCTACAGTCGCGAAAAAACGTTTACCAACAGATGGCAGAAATCAATTCATTTCAAGGCATATCAAGCGAAAACCTTTATGAGAAATTAATTAAAGATGAAGATAATTGGACTGAATACTACGCCTAGAAGAAGCTTTTAATGGGAATTCTGCTGATAACACTCTCGAAGTATGTCGGTACACAAGGCGCAAATGGATCTTTGCCTCTAGATTGGAGAAAGGAATTACAACAGAACAACTGAAATTGGTAAATTTATCATTTAAAAACTGAAACCTAAATATAAAAATGGCAAATATTCACCATTTAAAATTGACATTCCAAATGATGTTTCTAAAGTAGTTATAAATCCAAATTTTTGGCCCTCTAATACATTTGTGAATAGATTACATGAAAAAGAAAATACGCATTTACATTTTCAAGCACCACAAAGTCAAACAACATCGACATAAGCCAAATATGATCTACTATTATTAAATATACGTTCCATTCATTCAAATAAATAAATCAAATAAAACTTGGGTATGATAAAGTCGCCATTAATTTCATTTGATTAACTGAAATATGGGTAGACAATGCAACTAAATCTTTGCTGAATTTTAACTCTTATGTTTAAGGACTTTGCAAGGCATAGGCAGTGGTGTTGCAATATACTGCAAAACTTACTTACAAATAGAAGTAATTGATTTAAACAAATATTATATCGATAATGTGTTTGAGGTAGGCGGCGTAATCTGTTCATATTCAGTTTATCTGATCACTTGCTATAAACCCACCGGTCGAGATATATCATTATTTTTAAGACATTTAAATAATTTACTATATAATCTATATAATGTTCATATATGTATCATTCTTAATGGGGATTTTAATATTAATTCTAACCAAATAAATACTAACAACATAAATCCAAAAAGCACACTACAGGCGTTTTATTTATATCAAGTTAATATGGATGGTACTAGAATAACGAACCAGACTTCAACGTGTCCAAATCACATATATACCAACTTAGATTAAATGCAAACTCTAACTGTAGATAATATAAAATCGGATTATAAATCAATATTATACAATTTCAGCTTGGGATCACATCCAAAGTTAGAATATTTAGTAAGTATAACAATTAAAATATTAAAATGCAGTTGTCAAATAAATCTCGGCAAGACGTTTTCTCTGAACATGATATAAACACTAAAATTGATTATTTTCACAATATCGTTAGATACTATTTCAATAATACTTTTCCTCTATGTAACAATAAAACTAAAACAAACTCCTGGATAAATTCCAAAGTTAAAATATCAAGTAAGCAAGTTCATGTTTTGATCTTCAAAAACAATATCATATACTTAGAGATGCATATATTCAATCAAAGAAGAACCATAATAGATTAGCCAGTAATATAAAGAAAACGTACTACCAAGAAAAAAATCATAAACTCTATATAAAATGAAGTCGACTTGAAAATTATAATTGAATTATCAAATAAAATACTAGTCATTAGTAACAAACGAAAATTAGTTAAAAATAGGGAAAGTTGCTTAAGGGTGGGGTTTTGGAACGTAGCTGGGATAAAGTCGAAGTGTAGGGGCGAAAGATGGCACAAGGACTTTGAGGAGTGGATTTCAGGAAAAGATGTAGTGGGGTTAGTGGAAACATGGATGATGAAGGAGGAGTGGGAAAATGTACGATATTCACTTCCAGCGGGGTTTAGGTGGTGGGTGCAAGGGGCAACGAAGGATGCAACTAAAGGAAGGGCGAAAGGGGGTATAATAGTGGGAACGAAATGGTCTCTGAAATATGAGGAGGTGGAATTTATAGAAGAGGTGGACGGTATAGCGTGGGTTAAGTGTCAAAAGGAGGGGGCTCATTTGGAACTGGGGGTGGTGTACATTAATAAGAACTGGGCCGAAGTGCGGAATGTGCGATGTGAGATTTTAATGCAAGAATGGGGGAAAAGGGGGGAGGAGTGAATGATAAGGGTAAGCTAATACTAAGAACGTCTCAGGACAAATTGATAAATGAGGAAGGTCGAAGGATGGGGGATTGGTTAATAGAAGAGGGATGGGAGATGTTAAACGGGTGCACTGAAGATGATTGGGAAGGGAAAAAGACGTATGTTGGACCACAAGGATCGTCAGTCGTGGATTATGTTATAATAAAGGGGCTAAACAGGGAAGAAGTTCGAAGAATGGAAGTAGAAGAAGTCCTGGGGTCGGACCATTTGCCAATAATGGTGGAGATAGGGCTGGGAAAATTTAGGAAAAATGAACAAGAACAGGAATGGTGGAAGTTAGAGGATAGTGTAAGTGCTATCAAGAATATGGGAAAACGATTAGAAAATATTAACTGGAATGAAGTTAAAACAATAGAAGAGATGGAAGGGATTATTGCGGGATGCGGTAGAAAAGTGGAAAGAAGGGAGGGGGAAAGGTGCGCTTGGTTTGATAAAGAATGTCGGGACGCAAAAAGGGAGGTAAGGAAGACTGTGAGGGAATGGACCTTGGGTAGAGGAGAGGAGAGATGGGTGGTGGCAGCGAGGACTAAGTACGCAAAACTATGCGAGGAAAAGAAGATGCAGGCCTTGGAAAAAACGAGTAACGACTTGAAATTATGTAGGAATGAAAAGGAGATCTGGAGTATTTTAAAAAGAGGTGAGAGGAGGCAACATATAGGAGTATCTCTACAAGAATGGGCAGACAAATGCAGTGTAATGAGTGGTGAGCCAAGTGGGGTAGGGGAACAAGAGTCGATTGGGGAAGTTGAAGAGTTTACGGAGGAGGAAATAGAAAAAGCATTTAATGAGTTGAAAACTGGGAAAGCTGCAGGACTGGATGGGTTAAAGGCAGAAATGTGGCAACAGATAGGAAAGGAAGGAAAGCAGAAGTTTGGAGAGCTGCTGAATCAAATATGGAGAGGAGAAGCAGAGTTCCCAAAAGCGTGGCGTGTGGGTCTTATGTGCCCGGTACACAAAGGTGGTGATACATTAAATGTAGAAAATTATAGAGGGATAACAATTATGTGTACCGGGTACAAAATTGCCATGACAGTGGTAAAAATAGGATGGAGAAGGAGGTGGAGATCAATAGAATTCTGCCGGAGACACAAGGGGGTTTTAGAAAAGGGAGGGGAACAAGGGATCAAATCTTTACACTGGCAAGGATTGTGGAGAGAGTGTTGGAAGAAAAGGGCAGTATCTACGCTGTTTCCCTGGATTTGAAAGCAGCGTATGATACTGTACCGAGAGAGAGATTAGTGGAGTGTTTGAGAAGGAGAGGAGTGAGTGCAGGAATGGTGGAATGGTGTAGAAGGGTGTATGAGGAAACGTGGGTGAGTGCGAAAGTGGGAGCGAATGTGTCTGAAAGGTTTAGAATTTGGATGGGGGTGCGATAGGGCTGTCCGTTGAGCCCTTTACTCTTTAACATATATACTAGTGAATTGGAAGAGATTTTGAGAAAAGGGCAAGCGGGCGGAGTAGTGATTGGAAAAGAGAAAGTATGGATGCTGGCGTATGCGGATGATGTGGTGCTTTTGGCGAGAAATTGGGGAGAGATAAAAGAGGTGATGCAAAGGGTAGAGAGGTATATGGACAAAAGAGGAATGCAAGTGAATGCAAGGAAAACAAAGTGGATGCGATTTAGAAAGCGTGGAAGGGAAGGAAGAGTGGGTAAATTAGAATGGAAGGGGGCGGTGATTGAAAGAGTAAAGGAATTTAAATACTTGGGCTTCGTATTTAAATGCACAGGAGGATACGGTGAGCACGCCAAATGGATACAGGGGAAAGCCAGAAAAGCGTGGGGCATTGTGAGGAAAAAGTGGGGGAAATGGTTTTACGGCAACTTTCAATTGGCGTGCCAGCTGTGGGATGCATGTGTGAAGCCTATTTTGCTGTATGGGGTAGAAACTTGGGGAATGAGGAAGTATGAATGTATTGAGAGGGAGCAGTCATTATTCCTGAAGCAGATTCTGGGGGTGGAAAGATCAACACCTGGGTACATTCTGCTTCAAGAAACAAATAGAATGAGTGTACATGCAGAGGCAATGGAGAGAGTGGTAAAGTATGAGATGGATTTGGTTGGATTGGATAATGAGAGATTGGTGAAAGAGGTATGGAGAACGTGCATGGGGAGAAAGGGGAGTGAGTGGAGGTTAGAACGTAGAAAGATGTATGAAAGGGCAGGAGTATCTGAGAATATAGTAAATTAATGGTTGGAGAATGGGGTAAATGTACGGGCATGGATGAAAGAGAAGTGGAAGGAGGTTGAGATGCAGGAGAGGCAAGGTTGTATCGGAAGGAGCACATATAATCCAGGGCATGAAAAATGGCAGGTATATGGGAGGGTGCCAGTGTACCTAACTAATAGTGTCTACTCAAATGAAGAGAAGATTACCCTGGCGCGAGGTAGATGCGGTACGGAAGAGAGGGGAAGGAAGGTTTGGATGGGAGAAACTTATGGTAGGTGTGCACTGTGTACGAATGGGATGGATACATGGAGTCATTTGGGAGTGGTTTGGGGGAAAAAGGAAGGTTACGGAATGGATGAGAGAAGATGGAGCTGGTGTAAAGGTTTGGTCAGACTTGGGTGGGAGAGGTAATTAAAAAGGAAAAGGAAAATATGATAGAATATTTGTTTTTTTATGTAGAAGTTTGTATATATATGTATATGTAGAAAGGTTTTGTAAGTTAAAGTGATGCCAATAAAGGTTTCTTTTTTTTTTTTACTAGTCATTATACTAATATTACCTTGACGTTCAAATATTCTTAAATATGTAACGCATTCAATTTACATTTTAAAAATGAACCAATAAAACTACGTAACTCGTTAAATTCCGGTGATACTAATTATATCTTCTACGGTGACACTTCAATACAATCGCTCTTTTTACAACTTTGTTCTACAAATGAGTTACTGGACGTTATTAAACCCTTAAAAAATAAGCGTTTATGTGGATTTGATGTGGGTGCGTCTAACTTTATCATAAAATAGATAGTTCAAGAAATTATAAAATCCATGGCGCATCTTGTATACAAATCATTCGAAACCGGGACATTTACAAATAGATTGAATCTTTCAACAATTATTCCAATTTCTAAGAAAAATGATCTCAAATGTATTAATAAGTACCGACCAGTTTCCCAAGTATCAATATTTTTTTAAATATTTGAAGTCTGTATGTATAAAAGACTTCAAAATTATACAAACCGCTTTAATATTTTGCATCCTATATATTAAATAAAAATTAAAACATGACACAACAAGTCTACTATTTTAGCATATCATTCTTTCTATGCAGACTTCATTAATAAGCTGGACTCCGGTGAATATCCGGTAGCATTATTTTTAGATTTGAGCCGAGATTTTGACTGCATCGATAGTAATGTTTTTTGGATAAATTAAACAACTATGGTACACGGAGAGTTGCAAATGCTTGGTTCTCTTCATACTTACAAAATAGATATCAACAGGTAAGAATTAAATATAAAGTCGATAACATTATTAGAGAGTACATATCACAAACAGAATTTATAAACGTAGGTGTTCCACAAGGTTCGGTTTTAGGTCCATTGCTATTTATAATTTATGTAAATGACCTGATAAATTTCATAAAAAACAACATATTTTTGTACGAGGATAATAAGTTTGCTGTTATAAGCGACATATCAAATGAACAATTAGAACAAAACTGGAATCTAACTATCGATGCATTTTTAAGCCGGTTTAAAAACAACAAATAGTAAATACTTCTAAAAGCACATATATAAATTTTCGTAAAAAACATAGCACACAAAAGATGGATTTAAATCTATTTATGAAACGCGATTCAATATTATGTTTGTATGTAAATGACATTATTATTATTATTTAAGTATTTTTATGTAGAAATTGTAATTGTTGTAAAAAGGAGGTACCCGTTAATAATAATAAACTAAACTAAACTAGACATTGAGTACGGCGTTCAAGCGAGTGACTGTATTTTTCCGTGCCTCATTTCTGTGTTATTTCACTATTAAATAAAATTCAAAATTTTATCATTTTTGGCAGCAAAGTTGATAACGCCCAGTTCTCAACATCTAATAAGTTTGACTGTCATCGGCAGCGTAAGTAAAAAGTTATAATGGTTTTAATTTTAAGCACAACGTACGATATTTGAAGGGAATCAGCTGTACGGCTGTTTTTGCTCCGCGTTCGAGCACAGAACAATTCAATCATTATAAACTTTTTCCTCAGTATTCTTTTGTATCCCATACGTGGCTTATTTACCTGTTTGTTTATTTAAAGTCGCTTCGAAGGGCCGAGTGGCGTGAAGTTTGTGTCCTATTATTGAATAACGGTCGTATAATTCGTAAATTATTAAGATGGTCATCTGCGGACAGTGTAAGCAATTTATAAGTCCAAAGTATATATTAAATGCAATGGAAAATGTGGTAGTTAGTACTACAATAAATTGTTTAAAACCACCTTCAACAAATTACAATCAAACGATGTTGAAATCCAACAGCGGAATAATCGTGCAACAAATATTATAATTTTTAATATTCCAGAGACTGGTAATGTAGAAAATGATGCATCAATAATTAACGATATTATAACTACAATAGATAACTCAAAAGAAGTATTTCGTCTAGGGCAAATGTGTGATACAAAATCGCGCCCTGTTAAAGTCATTTTTAACAGCATGGGTGAATCAAAATGGGTTCTATCAAATTCAAGAAAACTGAAAAGTATTAAAGAGTTTAAAGATGTCAAAATAAGAAACGATAGAACTCCCCGACAAATTGACTGAATAAAGTATAGGCCGATTTTAAAAATAGAAAACAGAATAATGAAAGTAATATACGAGTTAAATACGTAAACAGCGTCCCCTTAATTACGGATTTAAACTAGTCACTGCCCATCCATCACGATACTAGTAACTCCAAAAACGCACTAGATTTTTTTTATCAGAATGTCGGAGGTCTTGGCACTAAAAAAAACATTACAAATATATAATAACGTTGCAGCAAGTGAGAACACTGTAATTATGTTAACCAAAACATGGCTTAAGGACGATGTGACAGAGATGACCAGCTTCGTAGAAGAGGAGGTAGCGCATTAATTGCGGTTGTCAATGTTCAGTGTAAAAGAAATGAAATTAATGTACCTGTTGATATGGGATCTGAATTTGAAATTGTTTCTGTTACTATTATTGTTAATCACAACGAAATTATTTTATTGTGTATTTATATTTCTCCATCATGTAGTAACTATATTTATGCTTATGAATTAATTGAATCCGTTTGTAATAATGATATTCCAGTAGTAATATGTGGTGATTTTAATTTGCCCAACCTCCATCAACATTCTATTAATGGTATTGGTGGTAACCAAACTTTATCAGATTATTATAATTTTCTAAATTTCAATAATTTCAGACAACTTAATAATATAGTAAATATAAATAACCGCCTATTAGACTTAGTATTAACTGGAAGCAATCTTAACCGTAGTGTGTCAAATATCATTGGATTGGTAGCAGAATATGTTCACCACCCTGCATTATATGTATGAATTGCGATTGGTTCCAATCCTACTAAAATTTTAAAAAATGTACGGATATTGAGGATGCCTCCAGAGAGTTTTATAGTATTTTATACAAAATTATCCATCATGGTTCAGTGTTGCTGTTATTAAATTAATACGAACATAAAACCATTACCGCAAATTGTTTAGTAGACATAAATTAAATTACTACAGTGCAAAAATAAATTGCCTGCGTAAAAAATTCTGAAAGCTTTAGACATAGATTACAGTCTATTTATAAAATCTGCAGAGGATTCCATTATTCATGATCCACAAAGATTATGGTCATTTCTTAATAAAAAGAAAAATAGTTCACGTATCCCGGGTATTGTTGATTGTAATGATGTTACATATTATAAACCGTTAGATTGTCAACAATTTTTCTAGCGTATATAAACAATTATCAATATTTCTCAAAAGGTTAACGCTTTCAGTTTTGGAGATATTTCTGAAACGGATATTGTATATACTGCTAAAAACCTAAAGGAAATTTCACTTCAGGTTCAGATAACATTCCAGCATTTCTAATAAAAGATTGTCTGTCATGCTAAATTTTAACACATATCTTCAATATGTCAGTATGTTCATGAGTATTTCCTAAAATATGGAAGACCTGCAGAGTCACACCTGTCTTTAAATCAGAAAGTAAAGATGATATTTTAAATTACCGGCCTATTTCGATTATTAGTAATTTTGCAAAAAAGTTTGAGACAATAATTGCAACAAAAATATATTCTCATGTACAAAGCTGTATTACATTTAAATAACATGGCTTTGTAAAGAAAAAATCAAATTTACTGAATTTCTCTGAATTTGTTTCAGATAAGTTAGACAATAAATCACAAGTTGATGTCATTTACACCGATTTTCGAAAAGCATTCGATACTATTGACCACAATTTAATTATTTCAAAACTACGTAATTCTAGTGTATTTGGCTCAATTTTAGATTTAATTTACTCATATCTAAACAATCGGAGCATTTATATGCATTATGACGGTTGCTGTTTCTTGCAATATAGACCTTCTAGCGGTGTACCGCAAGGCTCATATCTAGGCCCTCTGTTTTTTTTAAATTTCATTAATGAAATAGTTGACAATGTATTATAGGAAGTTCTCATGTACGCAGACGATATGAAAATCTTTAAAACTATAAACTCCCTTCTCGACGCTATATATCTTCAAAATGACCTGCACTCTATAGAGAGTTGGTGTAAATATAATAAACTTGAACTAAACATATCCAAATGCAAATGTTTAAGTTTTACTCGCTAACAAACAACTTTACTTACAAATTATTATCTGGATGGTGTATTTCCCGAACGGTGTACGACTATCAAAGATACTGGTATAATCTATGATAGACAAAAAAAAACGAATGAACCGATTGAGATGAAACTTTAAACTTAGGGTTTTATCGTTAAAAACTGGAAATGAAAAGCTTTTGGTGAAAATTCATAAACCGGAAGTGAATGTTTAGTCCAGGTGTTTTTTGTTTTTTAGCGATATTTTTCTAAATATGAAAAATATTACAAAACTTTTCAAACAAAATTAAATACAATGAGAAAATAAACAAGTTTTATAAAAACATATTTTTTGTAAAATTCTTAACTTAAAAAAATTGAAAATTTTGTCATTTTTTGCCAATTGCTAATAAACTATAGGAGTTACATGAAATATATGTAACAATTAATTGCAGAGAATTAAAAATTGAACAAAATACTAAAAATAGCATTTTTGCGTAAACCGCATAGTTTTCAAGAAAAATAGAGGGAAAGTATTATGATGGCCACATCACCATTTTTACTTTCCCTATATAGTATATAGGGGAAGTATTGTTTTCGTGCGAGAAAATGTCTGTGGGCGCTGTATCTCAAAAACGAATGATCCGATTGAGATAAAACTTTAAACTTAAGGTTTTATCGTTAAAAACTGGAACTGAAAAGCTTTTGGTGAACATTCATAGACCGGAAGTGGTTGTTTACTCGAGGCCGTTTTTTGTTTTTAAGTGATATTTTTCTAAATATGAAAAATTTTAAAAAACGGTTTAAACAAAAGTTAAAGGGAATGAAAAACTGAATAAATTTTATTCGAATATATTTTTCATAAAGTTCTTAAGTTTCGAGAAAAAAAATAAAAATTGAAAATTTTGAGATTTTTTGCCAATTGCTATTAAACTATTGGAGCTACATGAAATTTGTATAACAAATAATTGTAGATAATTCAAAACTAAACAAGTTACTAAGAATAGCCTTTTTGCGTAAACCTCATAGTTTTCGAGAAAAATATAGGGAAAGTACTATGATGGCCACATCACCATTTTTTAGATACAATTTATAATTATCCACTCTGTATGTAAGCTAGTATGCGTTTCTTTTTTATTTATTCTTTGTAAATCAAACTGTGACGTGTCCAAAATATTATTTACTTCCGTAATCTTTCATGGGCAATAAATTTATTATTATTAATATTGTTTCTTGAGATATATTTCGAGAATTACAATTGTTAAATAATAAAGTATATAAAGAACTAATATAATTAATGTACAATTTGGTTCATCGAAATATCCAGATTATCAAGGTAATGAAGGGTAAATCCACTCAATATTACACATTTTGATAAAAGTTATTCATGTTAACTGGTAGTAATTGTCTATAGCCACATAATTTTGCAAGCTACAAGGTTTTGACCGATTAAATTGTTTAACAAGATAAATGAAACATACGCAAACAATAAATTAATTCCATATATTGAGTTGTAATTGAATCACGATAACTTTGTGTTATCACTATATTTTAAAATTACACAGTGACTATAGTTTCGACTATAAGCTAGTCATTATTAAACTAAAATGTAGTGTTAAACAAAAGTTATCGTGTTTCAATTACAACTTAGTCAATATGTACCACGAAATAAACGCCCAAACCATCAAATATTTAATTCAATACATGATGAGGAAAAAAACATTAAAAACAAAGATTCTTGCAGAAAAAAAGAAACATATGAGAAAGTGTTTATCTGTCAAAGAATAATTGATTAATGAAACTGAATACGCATTATTAAGATAATTACCAAAACTGATATCTATAGAACAGTAGATAAATTAATTTAAAAAATAATCTATTTAATTTCTTATGACCTGATTTAATGTATAAACTTTATTTATAAAAATAAAATCATTAATGACACATGTGGATCTTAAAAAAACTAACCGGAATATTATCATTCGTGAAATGAAATAAAATATGAGGAAGAATATTTTATAGTAGATAACACTTAGAATTATAATTCAACAAGGTTCTCTAAAATTTATGTGTTATTGCGTTGCGATAAAGCCACCGCTTACTTAATAATATTTAAAACAAATTTCTAGAATAAAAGAGGATGTTAGTTTCCCTAGAGTAGAGGAGGAATATTGAAAATTTTGAAAATAATCTAAAGAGAATAAAATCAAGCGTATTGTATATCCTGTTGAGCAGGATGTTCTAATCAAAGCATATTTACAATCGGCAAAAATAACATAGTCTATATAGGAATTATGGCGATAAAATTTATAAATTGTATTAGCACATTAAACCTGTATATCCTTAAATACATCAGTATTTACGGCATGTAAGTTAAAGTTTGGGCAAAAAACAGTTGAAATATTACATAATTTATAAAAGTGATTTCCTTTTATTAATATTTCATAACATTTATATAAAATCATACAATCTTTATGTTTCCGTTGCATAAGTTTTGTAATATATGTGACATAAATAATAAACTGCAACAGCGATAAAATATATTCATAATTATATTTATAATATTCTACATATAACCTTTACTATAAATTGTACATTCTATACGCAAAGAAATAATTTTATATGTCAAATAATTAAAATCCTTGGCCTTATTTTGTTCAAACCATTGGCCAAAATGATTTGCAATAGTAAATCACCACTATAATATTTACTAGAATTACTTACATGTTCATGTGAACAATAGATATTTGTTAAATAAATGGTTTTTTGTAATTAATTTGTTTCCGTTTTAACTTATACTTTCGAGAAATTAATTTTAATTTCTCTAGTCTCGATTCTTTTTTCAATTAACATTTAGTACCACCTCATTACCCCCTTCCTATATAGAATATATAAAAATGAGATCGGAGAAAATTACTTATTGTAATTTAACTTGATCTTGCAGTCATATATGTGCTTAGAATTTGACGTCAGTTCAAAATTGTTATAAGTGTGTTTTAGTTGACACAGTAAAAAAAAGAAAAACGACTTATTATTCCCATATATCAGCCGAAATTTATAATAAACTCTCAAAGCATAACAAATAATGAACACATTAAATTTTGTTAACCACTTAATTAGAAAATTTTACTGAAACATTTAAAACCAACAGATGTTACCTTAAGGGTTGCACTATGTTAGGATGACTGAAGTTATTTAAACTTCATAATAAAATTCCATTTACCTGTTTATTAATGATCATTTATTTTAAGTTCCAAAAATCAACAACCTATATTCATAGCCTAGTCACAAGATCTATTTTGAAGGAATTCATTCGGTAGGAATAAGACTCTGCCATATATACGTGGCAATGTTACTAATATTGAATATAATATAGCTGTGGGTGGCAATAATAACTCAAGAATAACTTTTGATTGGTGGATTGTTTTTGCACATTTGCCTGTATTTTGCTATATTTTTTTCTGTACTTCCTTAAAAGAAAATATTTAATTTATACAGTTTCATAAATAATGTTAGTATTAAGAAAAGAAATATGTTAATAAATTTAATTAAAATTAATTTGATAGGTTATCCATAAGAATATCTGAACAAAAATAAATATATTAATAAAATAGCAAAATATCACATAGAAATTAATAATAACAATTAATTTAGGTTATGAAAAAAATTCTAATAATAGGTAATAAAATATAAAATTACAAATATTAAGAGGTCAAATAAATTATTACCCTCGGGGAAAAACCAATTAAAAAGCAATTCTTAAAAAGCACATCAATTATTCACAGTTCTCACGAATACGTTGCATTTCAGTTGCGCTTAAGACCAATTAAAAAGTGCATTGTCTTGCGCAGTATCACCTTGCAGTCAATGCTAGTTTACTTAACTCTGTTCAACAACTGTGAAACTGCTGAATATGGAAGAGAGCCATTAATTAAGCAGATAATGATAATTATGGAAGTAACACATACATTAAAACTGATTGGTTTTATTTAATCATTATTGACTAAGTAAAATTTAAATATTTATTTATTTATACTGGGTTGATCTGTCCTCTCGGTAATAAGAATTTAACGTTCAAAATAACATTTATGCAATTTCCTGCTCCCCTAATTGTTTTAGTACAAAACATAAGAGACCAAAATTATTTAGAATGAAAATACTACATAATTTATTAACTTCAAAATCTGTTTTGAGTAACGAATATAAAGAATTAAAGTAAAAGTTAAAATTTTACGAAAATCACATTCGATGATTAACGCAAATGTTACAATTTGAACTGTCATCTTTGACGTGTTTTAGTTTAACTTTTGAAGAAATAACATGTCTTCAACTTAAACAATAAGTGAAAAAAAACAATTTCTTAAGTGACTTTATTTTGAAAATAATGTACACAAATTTTTGAATTAAATTCAAACATGATTTTGTAATAATCAAAATGAATACAAATAAATAAACTCAAAAAAACAATTATCGTGAATAATGGTAATAATTTATAAATGGCGGTTTATTTGAGCATATGCTCAATTAAACCAATTTTATCATAAAAATGTTTGCGCATATTTGAAAGTTGTCTGTTATTCCACTGCATTCCTCATTAATTTTAATTTTCAAAATTTCGACGTTCGCATTTCTTGCTCCATCCTGTTGAAACCACACTACATTTTCTCTGGCTACGCTATGGCGGAGCCAATCTCAGTTTGAAGCAGTTCCAGATTTTTCTGCCATTTAAGCGCCCATCAATGAAAAAAAGGACCTATAATGTGAGATCCGTATATTCCCAACTATACATTTATAGATTTTGGATATTGGGAATGGTTATCGATAACAAAATACAGGTTATCCGTATTCCAATAACGACAATTTTGAACATTAGGTTCTCTGTTGATGTTAAATGTTGATTCGTCAGAAAAACAAATATTATGGAGGAAATTTGTATCTAAATGGTTAATTTAGATAGAAATATTCCATGATTGTTTCACAAAAAACATTCTAGAATACTTATCTGTCTCAAAAATTTCTTGATGGTTAGAGTACTTGTAACATTTAAACTTATTTTTCTTTAAAATTTTGAAAGCAGTTGTATGGTGTATACCTAAATCGTTAGCAATTTTAGTGCTAATGTTGTGATTAGCAACGGCTGCGGCAATAATATTTATTATCTTGAACAATCTGTTCTTCCTCCACTTAATTTGAATTACGTTTTAAACATGGTTTAAAAACTCATCCATATTTTTCTTGGTTTGAAATGATATTTTGAATTGTTGATATTGCAGGCTGCGAACCTCGTGAACACTTTTTCCGGAATAAAACCATTTAAAAAACTGATTTTTTCACTAACTGTATAAGACATTTTATTTAATTATTTGAAAGTTAATTTAATTTTTACATTAAAAATGACAGTTCAAATTTTATAAACAATTTTAGAAACATTTTTTAGATGGCGTTGAACAAAGGAATATATATTAGGTCAGTTTGGTCGTTTATGAGTAGAATTTCAGGATTACATTTAATTTTATAGATTTTAAGAGACTCGAGTAAATCCATTTTTAAACCTTTTTCAACGCAATCTATAAATTGTTTGTAAAATTGTTTATAAAAGTTGGTTGTAAAATATATTTTTGAAGTATAGTTTGAAAATGACAGGCGAAAGCTATTGAAACTATAGTCACAAATAAAGTTTAAAAGTGTATGATATTAAAAATGGTATTTACAATAACTTATATAAGTAATAATGTATCACAAACTAGAGGCCTTCACAATTACCTACTTACTTAATTAACACACTTACTAAGTTTTTACCACTAAAAATTATGTAATAGGTTATAGATACTTGTGATGTGTGTTAGCCTCTCATGAACTACGATCTAACAGATTGTTCTAAAAATTATGTAATGTTTATACATAAATGTTGTTACAAATACACGAATTAAGTTTCGACTATTTAATGCCATTATCAAGTCAAGACATTAAAACGTCGAAATTTAAGTCGTTTTTTGTAAAATATGTATAAGTATTACATAATTTTTAGTGGTAAAAACGTAAGTGTGTTAATTTAGTATTTATCATGAATTATCACATAGTAACGGTGGCAACCACTCTTACAATTCTCTGATTTTCATTTAATTGTATAATTATTAATAATTTCATTGGTGTGTTATTTAAAAATAATAATGATATAAACATTACACTATAAATTCATCCTTGAAATTATTATATTAATTAAAAAAACTTTTATTGTATTTCGAATAAATACCTGATAAAATATTAAAATATCAATTTAAATTTAAATTTATGTTCTGAAAACCGTATTTAATTTTAGTGATTTAACCCTCAGATATATAAATACTTATTGCTACTTATTATTTATACTGGAGGTTTCTATTTGGTTATAAATTTTATACAATCCATTTTAAAAAATAGTATGTTTGTATATCTTAGATTTAACTTTTTTGACTATAGTTTCGCATTCAAACATTGATCTTTGATAATAGCAAGTTGATAAAGTTGCCGAACTAAAGTAAAAAAAAAATAGATCCAACTCATACAATCAAAATAATATTGTTTTATTTACTTTACTGTTGCAAATATAAATTTGTTATCTTGCTTTACCTATATAATGGTAATCCAGAAGTGTCGCTAGTTACTAAAATCGAATATTGTTTTCAAAGTATCTTGGGAAATAATTATTCTTGTTGATAATTTACACCAAAACGAAATGTATATATTTCTTTTTAAAAAATGAAGTATTTAGGAAATTAAAAGTTCTTCAGTTTTTTAAATAATAAATACTAAAGTTTTAGGATATGGTTTAAAATTTAAGATGCCGACACACACACTAACACAGATGGACACATTTTTTACTTTCCTGTACGATATGCCTGAAAAATAAATTTAATTCTTTCCTGTTTTACAGGTACGGATAAGCCACTACAATCCTTTTACTATACATTAATAGCACTGAATTGAAAAATTCACTATGTTTTAACCACAAATTATTTGTGGTTAAAACATAGTGAATTTTTCAATTCAGTGTAAGTATGGATTACCACGTAGTAACGGTCGCAACCATTCTCTTTATACATTAATAGTATGCATAATAACATAAAATTTACAATAGAATTAAAATCCAATCAATCAATCAACTTTTTATATTTAAATATCAACAGAGTGAATAGGAAACATGAATTTATCATATATCACAAACCCACTCATACGGATACAACCATTCACATGCAATTCTTTCATCTATTGCCACATAAAATAGCAGCGTTCTATTCAATGATACATCGGTTAATTAACACCCCTTTTTCAGAAACAAATTATAATAATGAGCTCAGTCGTATTTTAATTAAACATATTAATTAAAAAACGAAGACAACAAATAAGACTACTCATTTTTCCAACGCCCCAGAATATGAATACTAAAAAGTAAATATTCAATTACTTATTTTTATTTAGGCCAACTGAACTGAAAGTTAATACAAGAAAAATTCTAAATAATTTCAATATACAAACAAGCATATATAAATAATCAGGCGTCTATTTGTTGCTTTGTGAAGATTGTAGTAATGTATACATTGGTCAAACACGCAGAAGCTTTGAAACCAGAATTAACACCGGACGTGACTTACCTAAAATAAACTAAATTCGACATATGCAGAATATCTTCAAAAACAGAACCACTCATTTAACGACAATTTCAATATTCTCTATAAATACAAGGGACTGAAGTTCAACTTACTGGAATCCATGGAAATTGACAAATTTGACAAAATAAAAGTTATTTTATATAATCAAACAGAGTTCAATAATTCACCATTATTGATTTTTTTTTTAATTTGTCGATTCCATGTCGATAATAATTCCCTTCATTTGTAAAATCTTGAAATATTTGTTAAAAAACGTAAACTACCTCTTTATTCCCCACCCTCTTTCACTACCATGCCGTTAGACCAGATCTACCTGATGATGCCACAGTTTGGCGAAACAAATGTCGTCGTACAAAAAATAATTTTGAAACCTCACGCTATACCACTGTTTTATTAAGATATTATAATGGAGTTTCAATAAGTAACGGCCTATTCAATATTTAAAAATCCATAATCCAAGGTATCAATCGTACCGTGTCAAGGGATGAATAGTCACGCGTGGATTCGTCTCGAGAGGTTTTCTCCGGACACTACATGTGGTATGGGATCACTACCATTGGTAACCTATTTCTGTTCTACTGATGGAAATCTTATAGAAACGTCTAAATAAATATTTAGAAGAGTCAATCTATGCATAAAATAACGCGGCGTCTGGGGACATGTATTCTCACTTATTACTTGGTGAAACATTTTTAACTATTACTGACGAAGGTTATGCTATTTAACGCCCAATACTAGGAAACGCAGTAGGAAGCGGGTTAGAAATATTCAAGAAGGCTTCATTCCATGTTTGCAAGTTAAACCCAAATGAGACATATGAACAACTCACTGCATATTTAAAGACGGAATCGAAGATGTAATATGTGCACAGCTGCAATCAAAAACACCAGGAGAATACTCCAGTTTTAAAGTAACTGCGCCGATTTCATTTCAAGAAATGTTACGAGGCCCTAACCATTGGCTTCATGATGCAAGTTTGTTCAAAAAATATCTTGGTTCTTGTTTTATTATATGTTCTTTTTTTTGGAAAATAAAGACAATTTATCATTATTATTATATAGAACCGAATAACATCACTTAATAAGTAACAAATTAAAATCAAATGAATGTCGCAGGTCTGTAAGTAATTAACAATCAATAATTCATGTTAATATAAGATCTGTTTATAATAATACACTTAAAATTGAAGAAATGTTAAAAAATTACTCTGAGTGAATTATTTTAGGTATTACAGAACTCTGGAAGGCTGATACTAATTGTAGGAGAGCAGGAAATTGCATAAGTGTGATTTTACAGGTTAAATTCATATTACCGAGAAAACAGATCAACACCCGGTAAGTATAAGCTAAAGTGCAATGATTGTAATGGAGGTGTTAGAAATTCACAGAGCCAAAACTAGTCCAGACAACCCCATTATTAACGATCAGGTTGACCTTGTATTCTCCTCCTTATTTAAATGTATAAAAATACGCATACTCAATGACATTAGAAGCGTTACACCAAGAAGGAATGATTTTTTGGAATTCATTTTTGAACAACAAAGTCACTATATTTAAAGCATACATTTATAGCAATTTCAGCCTTTTGCTTTATATATTTACCATGACAAAAAAAATATTTCACTTTTTCTTTTTTAATACAACTATTTATAAGAGCTGTTTATTAGTTTCCCTATATAGTATATACAGGGTGTCCCGTTAATGCGGGGAAATGGCTGGACCATAGATTCCTGAGGTCAAAAAATGACGATTTAACGCAACTTATCTATATCCAAAAAATTACGGTCAAGCCGGAATTTTGCTTCAAAGTTTCAAAATTTTTAATTTCTTTTGTTTATAACAATTGAAAGCTTTATTTGATTTGAATGAAAAACATTATTAATAACTACCATAATATAATACTTCATTTCAGTTATTATGACTATTATTCGTTAACAAGAAGTATAAGAAACAGAAGTACCACCACTTAAAAACTAAAATATGTTTTTATTGGTGGATCTACTAAAAACTAAAAAAATACTGCTTGAAAGACCATTTAATTTAAAAACTTTTTCATCTCTTAATAATATTTGATATCTGTCACGGTTTTCCCACAAAAAAATAAAATATATATTTTTTATCTAGTAAAAACAAAATCTAGTTTTCCATCGAATCAAAAATAAATGATTTTCGTGGCCGTCTTTGTTAAAAAAATGTAAATTATGTATAATAATAATTATTTAGTGTCTTTTGCAATTAATTTTTAACTTTATTATAGTTCATAAATATTCATATTTGGAACAAACAGATATCTTGTTTGTATTAGGATTTTGCAAAGAAAATTGTTTGAAAAGTGTTAGATGTAGTTTTGATTTATTTATCTACGATCGTACAGAAAGTAGACGCTTTTTGCATCATTTTTCATTGTAAAAGTGGCTTTTTAAAGCACTAGTGCTTTTTTACATTTTTATTGCACGGTAATGTCAAACTGTTTTTATTGCACAGAAATGTCAAATTTGACAGATGAATATATATAGCACAAATTTTCGACGAAAAACTTAATTTTTTATTAATTGATACAAATAACTAATAAACTATAAATAAAATATATAATACAAACGAAATGGCAGTTTTGTGTCCTCTGAAGATTTCATTTAATGCAAGTCGAAGCGATTACAATAAAGCGAACATTTTTTCCATAAATAATAATGGCGGCCGACATTTGTGCAACTTGTTTACTGGTTGCTAAGTAACGCTTTCATTAGTACACTGCGGGTAAAATATGTTTTCATTAATTGAATTATTGAAATCACATTAAAATATTACTCATAAGAATATATTCTTTGAAATCCTTTACGATCGAAGATAAAATTTTGTAAGGCACACGTGTAAAAAGTTTCTTTATTGCACTCCTGGCTTTAAAAAAACTCGCTCGTTCCTCGCTCGTGTTTTTAAACGCCAGTTCGTGCAATAAAGCATCACTTTTTACACTTGTACCTTAAATAACTATTTATTAATTGATGTTATTTAATTTTTATTCAATTGAGTAAGTTTATTTACTTATTAATTAGTACATAATGAGTATACTATATTCATATTTTATTTTTTTTGTGCAAAAACCGTACAAGATATCAAAAATAAGTAAGAGTCAAAAACGTTTTTAAATCTAATGTCCTTTCAAGTAGATTTTTTTCGATTTTATTGGATGCACCAGTAAAAAAATATTTTAGTTTTTAAGTAGTGGTACTACTGTTTTTTATACTTCCTGTCAATCACTAATGGCCAAAATAACTAAAATGATGCACAATATTATGGTACTTATTACTAATAAATTTCATTCAAATCAAATAAAGCGTTCAATTATTATAAACAAAATAAATAAAAAAATTTGAAACTTTGAAGCCAAATTCCGGCTTAATCTTAAATTTTTGGATATAGATAAGTTGCGTTAAATCGTCATATTTTGACCCCATGAATCTATGGTCCAGCCATTTCCCCGCATTAACGGGACACCCTGTATATAGGGGGACTATTGTTTTCGTAATTTTCTTTTCAAAATTTTTTTTTGCGGAAATATCCGTTTTGGGGTCCCCTGAACCCAAAACACTGATTTCTGGAAAAAAAATGGTGATGTGTCCATCATAGTACTTTCCCTATATTTTTCTCGAAAACTATGAGATTTATGCAAAAAGGCTATTCTTAATAATTTATTCGTTTTTTAATTCTCTACAATTATTTGTTATATAAATTTCATCTAACTCCAACAGTTAATTAGCAATTGTCAAAAAATATCTAAATTTTCAGTTTTTATTTTTTTTCTCAAAAGTTAAAAATATTATAAAAAATATGTTTAAATAAAACTTGTTCAGTTTTTTATTCTCTTTAACTTTTGTTTGAACTGTTTTTTAAAATTTTTCATATTTAGAAAAATATTACCAAAAAACAAAAAAACGTCTCGAGTAAACATCCACTTCCGGTCTACGAATGTTTACCAAAAGCTTTTCAGTTCCAGTTTTTAAAGATAAAACCTTAAGTTTAAAGTTTCATCTCAATCGGATTATTCGTTTTTGAGATACAGCACCCACCGACAGACAGACAGACAGACAGACAGACAGACGGACAGACACACACACACACAGACACAAATTTTTTTTTTCCAGAAATTAGTGCAATGGACTCAGGGGACCTCAAAACGGATATTTCCGCAAAAAAAAAATTAAAAAAAAAATCACGATCACAATACTTCCCCTATATTACTTTCCCTATACACGTAGTATATAGGGGGAGTATTGTTTTCGTGATTTTTTTTTCAAAAATTTTTCTTGCGGAAATATCCGTTTTGGGGTCCCCTGAACCCAAAACACTAATTTCTGGAAAAAAAAATTCTGTGTCTGTGTGTGTGTGTGTGTGTGTGTGTGTC